>JAIFZK010000007.1:22110000-22387500 GCA_027481765.1 Tenualosa thibaudeaui
TTGACCTTGCAGGTTGCTAAAGGAGTATTAGAGATTAGTGGACTTAGTACAACCCCAAACACTAAACTTTTTGTTGTGTGCCTTGGATTCAGATCAAACACAAGGCGGTGGATGTCAGGGTGCCACACATGCATCACTCTTGACATTATAAGCCATCGCCCAGAGACTCAAAACTACTTCATTATGTTTAGTCTCAACTCTCTGTTCAAGATTTCAACATTCAAAGATGCATCTCGTTATACTAATATGATGGAGTAAAACTCCTCTGTTTTGGTCTTCATCTTGTGGCAATAAATAATGATTATCATAATAAACAGATTTTTAACTTGGTGAGCAACTGAGTGACTGAGTGAAGTAGAATTGATTGAGTGAATGAATATAACAGAATGAGTAAGAATTACTGCTCTTTATATAAATGTTGAAATATTCAGATTTCTGTGACATTACAGTAACTGTGACCTACCTACATTTACACTGGTTCATGTGGTATGGATTTGTATGATGGCACAATGTCAAACTCTGTGCTCTAGCCTATTCTGTGGCCATCACTTTCACTTTTACCATTTAACACATGCATCTATGTGTGTAATCTTTGTTTCTGTTCCCCAACCTGTTTTTAACTGCAACAATGCACCATTATATGTTATCCTCTTTTGTAAGTCGCTTTGGATAAAAGCGTCTGCTAAATGCCTAAATGTAAATGTAAATGTAAATTATATGGTAATTACAATTTTAGAAACATGCAAACATGTGCTCTCTCTTTCTTTCACATATACACAAACTGTCTTACTCACCCAGAAAATTAGGTTGAATATGAAGAGTAGATATTTTAGACAGATAGTCCCACATGTGTTGGTCTTCTCTTCAACCCCCATGCTGAGGTAAACAAGATTGTTGAATACATAAATTCTGCACGCATGATGCCACATAACTTCAATGTTGCTAAGAGCTAATATCTATTCATTTTCTTGTCAAGACCATTCAGTTCTGCATCATTCTTCATATCCATAAATACCCAAGGTAATGAAAAATTCAAAATTATTTTGGATAGTCTTTGTGTGTGTGTTTGTGTGTGTAAGGAAACGAGGAGTGGCAACGCTATCTCACGCCATACGTCACATACTCCGCTCCCCCGCCCTCACTAATGTAACGGGATATCGGTGTCATGCCTAGTGAGACTGAAAAATAACTTTACAACCGTGACCTCACCTTTAATTTAGTCTCTGGGAGTAAATACGTCTCTGTCTCGCAACTGTTGAACATTTCCCACGCAACCAAGCGCTAGTAAATGTAGACGCTGTACAACTGTCTCCGGTAGGGTAGGGTTGAAAACTATTGTATAGATCGTTGTGGCAGGGATGTGTTCTGCCAAATCGGTGGTTTAACTAGAAGGAAGGGAATTCACGACAGGCACCTATTCAATTGTGTGGTTTTCACTCGTCCGTCATGTCTTGTGACTCATAACAGTAGCTCATCCACACATTAGCAGCACGACCAGAGAAAGTACAGTCAAGTTGAAGGCAAAGAAACACTCTGACCTTCAGTACCAACTGACAATGTTAATTATCATTTGTCATTAATGTGGAAACATCTATAGCACTAAATCTGATCATCAAGCTGCAATAACAATGCTTTAATGAATTTAAACCCGGACTGCAACAAGAAATAGGCCCGAATGGCAATGACAGGACCAATCACTATTTACCACAACGACCTAGTGGACTCATAGGGAGTACTTAAGGAATACTTTGTGCAATATGCTGCTTGTGAGACTTCCCCCTTAAACAAACGTTTTAAATGGCCAGAACTGTTTTGAGAAAAACACTTTTATAGTTTGACTCCCCTCACACCACACCGTGTCAGGAATCCGCGGAATCCAGTCCTCTAATTCATTGCCGATAGCGGGCTGCGCTTTCGCACTATGGAGCGGATCTGCCCCACCAAATCCTGATAATTTATGCCTTTATCTGTAAGCTTCTAACTTCAAACTGAATGTTGTTTGGGCACCAAAATTAACTGTTTTGTACATTACTGTGTCAGTTACGTTATTTGTTAACCAGTTTCAGTTGCAATAGACTATAATGACACATTTTAAACTAATTATTTCAAGTGCCAAAAGCAATATCCAAGTTTGAAAGCATAATCCGTAAATAGTAAGCTACTTCTTCCAATAGCAAGTAGCGACAATGAGAAATAAAAAAAAACGTTACCTTGGTCCAAACAAGTCCTTCAGTTGTGTCTTTATTCTTGTCAGTGTACGTATTCGTTAGTCCGTTTGTTGTGGGAAGTAGCCTACTCCAGACTGTAGCGCAGCCCAGCCCTTGAGCACGAGAGAGCGCGAGTCTGTCTCTTCCCCCCCGTCCTCACGCTAAAAAAAGCGCATTTCTGCAGCAGACTGGGCAATGCTGCTGTTGACCTGTAGGCTGTGGCGCCAGCTGCCTACACCGGTGGAGAGGAGATATGAGCAGTGAGTTTGTGTTTATAATATGTTGTCAGCTGTAGACCGTCTCAGACTTCACATTACTCTTTTATTTTAGGTCATTGGTTTGTCATACAGTAACCCATGAAAAAGTCATTGCACTTACACATTTTACATCGTAACCTTACATTTACAACCACCTGTAACCTTGCACAGTATTTTGTAATATCACAGCATATTTTGAAAACACCAGAATTGGATTCTTCCAATCCCTTCGGATCTAATTACACCTGCATCGCAGGTCCATCGAGCCGAAGATTGTCCTCTTTTTTCCCGCACTGTCTGTCAACCCCGCCCTATGTCCACCTTTACGGCTGCACTCCCCAGCAACTCATCTAATTTACAACAACGCCATCTAGGGTTGTCGATCAGAAGAGCACTATCTATCCTGCTGGAGGGAGTGGAAGAACCCTGTGAGGGGATATGGAAACCACTGGCACAAATTGAACAGCTAATATGGTAGAACACTCTTCCTGATTAAAAACATAGATTTTTTGTGAATCTTGCTGAAATATTTCCATCCGCTATCAGCAAATACTGAACAATAAACATCACAGCAATTAGCTGAGCAGGCTATCCAGACCAGATCAATAAAACAGTTCACTGCATCGCTATGGGTCAGGGAAACAGACAGGCTGTGTTGGGCTGTGTTGCCTATAAATTCTAGTGAGGCCCTGCTGTCCAAACAACTGTAACTTATAACTCACTCTGCTGTGGAGGAGGAGCAGCCTGGTAGCACCAGTCTGCATAAGAACCTGAGCACCACCGCCTTTAAAGGGTTTCCAAAGGTAACAGTAAACTGTAATCAAGCCTCAAAGCCTGTAGAGCTGGATCCAAGAGGCTTAGACTACAAGCCAGCAGCCAGCCAGCCAGCGTCATCCACATTACCTTTTCCCACATGCCCTCTAGTGGGGACTGTGTGTGATTTTTTTTTTTTTTTTTTTTTTGGGGGTACTCACTCTGTTCACTATGCTGTGGAGGAGGTCCAGCCATTTGATCAGACAATGATAATTGATCACATATTTTTCTATCTCATTATCCACACACAGTCATGAATGAGGGAAAGTAAGGGCTAACAGCTATTAAAATGGTAATTTTGATTAATTCCATTTTTTACCTCTAGGCTAAATGTTTACGGCAACTATATTAGCTGGCATAAGCTGATGTAGGACTGTTTCCATAGACTGCTTGTAAGAGAAGACATGGCCGCCCAATTGCCAATAGCACGATATTATTTCTTAAACATAGTTTAGGAGGAGTTCAAGGACTGATTGACAGCCATCACTCTTCACCCACTCACATCCGTTTGTAGGACATTTTACCTTACTTACCTGCCCACTACATCATGTGATCTGATCAGTCCTTAAAAGCTCTCCTTCTCCCCTATCTCTTCCATTTCACTGCTAGAACTAAACTCATTCCCCCTTTATCCATATGGGGGGTGCCAGCGAGCATCACTTGCATGGGATCTTCACTGTTGGCATCCAAGGACCACGGCTGGCTACCAAGCCAAAGAAAAGTGCAAATGCTGTCCTAGTCGTCACATTTACTGCAAAAGTTACTTGCTCATCTGTAAATAGGCAGTGAATGGCATCAACTTTTGTTACCAATTGCATGGATTTGATTGTGGTGCTTTTTCACAGTCATACAGATGCTACTTTACTTTGGTTTCTGACTTGCATATAAGTCAGTTGCTTGTTGTATTATAACTGGTAGCTCTTTCTCATATGAAGCCAACTTGCGTTAGAAACAGTGGAGTGTTTTGTAGACTGTACTAACGGTGCAAAGGACACTGAAGTGAGTATCTCTACAGACAGTCCTCAAGTAGAAAACCACACCTCACAAACCACACCTCACACCTTTTTTTCTGATACAAAAGCAGTGATGAATGACAAAAATTCTGATCAGATATCCTGTATGACCTCCATCCCATGATAATTAGTTTATGTGGATTTTATTCTTTCTCATTCTGACTTACTCAGGGCAGATGGGTCCCCATAGGCTGGAGACTGCTCCAGGCTGACTATGCTCTCTGCCCTCTTCAACCATCCTGCTGAAACAGGCCTCAGACTTCACAAAGCAGTCCCAGCCTGAGTGAGGTAATATTTAACTCCCAACAACAGTCTGAAATAAGCAAGGTAGCATTTAACCTTTTAGCCACAAAATTTGAACAATTCGTTCATTTGGATTAAAAAATCAAGTGAGTAGGGCACAGTTTTGTGTAGTGCTGTTTTCCTTGCCCTGTTCAGTTAGATGCCGGTTCACTATTCACTCAATGTTGTACCAAATTTTATTGTTCTTTTTCCTCCCGACTGTGGTGCATATTAACTTGTTGGTGGTGGGTATGTTGATCCAGACTGATATGGAAGCTGGTTGTAAAGGTTTTGTAGAATAACTTGGGTGCTCAAATGAAAGAAATTTTCAGAATGAGCTGCATCTATCTCCTGGAACAGCACACACACTGCACAGCCTCATTAGGAATATAGTGTAATGGACATATAGGTGATTGGCTTCTGTGGCGGTGCATGCCATATTGTGAAGGTGTGCCTTTTAGGATCCCGGGTATGGCACGCACCTGCAACAAGCCAGTTGAGACCGGTCAGTACACCAGTCTCAGCAACAAAATCATCCACAACAAATGGCCTCAATGCAGAACAACATAGTTCCTTTGTTCAACCACATACTCATGACCAGGAATATTTCCTAATGGATCATAAACTGCCCCAGCAACATCAAGGAAAAACATCACTGTCTCTTGGATTGGCACCAACGACAAAGTCAAAATTGATCACGAACAACCACAGTAGATATGTAATCATAATCCACTCATGGGTTATGCATTATGGACGACTGGCCTTTGGCAGCATACATTGTGCCGTAAGGGAGTATCTATACGGATCTCGGGCACAGCATGAAGCTGCCACAAGCCAATTGCATTTTGTCAGTGGATCAGCACCAACAAAAAGGACTCAACAGAAAAAACACCAAACAAGTGGATCTGCCATTTCAGAAAGCAGGAGCCCTCCTAACAACCCTGATGTCATGTCTATCTAGTCTTCTCAACAACAGTCAAAAACCAGCGCAAGTCTTAAGGTCAGGTGTAAGCCTAACTTAGGGAAGATGATGCCCCTGCCATGCATAGCCCCCAGGCACCTTGAATTGTTAACATCACATCCTGTGTAACTGAAATCGTAATGAGCCCATCAACTAATTTGTGGTGTAGTAGTGCCACCTAACGATTGGCAAAATTGCAAAAATCTGACCATTCACATTGATCAGGGATACCTGACATTCTTTCCCACCATTTACCATTTACCATTTACAGCATCATCCCATCTGGTGGTGATTGGCTACAAATTCCTGTTGGCGAGGATAATGTTGGAGAATACACTAGTGCCAGGCAATAAAACAAACAGAGATATAGGCAGGTCATGCCAGTCTCCTGGGGTTAGATAAATCAAAATTTTAAATTCCTTTGGAAAATCACTGACTCCGCTCTGGGCAATAGTATATTACCACCATCAAAGTTAGGCCTGTGTTAGTACCTTTGGCATGGGGAGCTTGCACATTTTGTAATCATAGCCTATCAGGTTATTTGAAAGATGCATACAAGTTGCAACATCAGTCAATCAATTAATGCCTTTATTTGTCCCTCAGTGGGGCAATTTGTTTGCAAAAATATACAAATACACATAGCATAATAAATAACATAATGCACAAGCCTAATAAATAAGGTACATAAGAAAGTATTCATGCATGCTCAGTTAAAAAGGATCGCTCAAGTTAAAATGATATTTCACACTAATGGGTAAGCTACTTTTTCCTCCAGGGGTTTAGAAGAGAACAAAGGAACAGAATTTCAGAACCAACAAAGGAATGTTTGTATCTGTTTGTTTTAGCAAGTGGGAGTCTGAACAGTTAATCTGATTGTAGAAACTGAAACTGTTGATGTAGAGGAGAACAGTCAGACAGGATTGAGTTTGCTTTCTTAAGCAGCTGTTTGTTGTAAAAATCCTGTACAGTTTCTTGTGCAAACCCAGTGATTTTACTACTAATATTGACAACCGTGTTTAGTAGATTTCTCACTTTTACCCTCAAGGACTGAAACCAACTAATAAAGGTAAAACAAATAACAGACTCAATAAAAGAATGATGAAACATAGTCATCAGGGTGAATTTAGAGAGTTTTCTAAGATAAAAAAGATACTGCAAACTTTTCTAGTAGATTGAATCAATATTTTTCTTAAATAGCTTGTTGCTGAGAAGTGCTTAAGTACTTATCAGACTTATCAGTACTTAACAGCTATTCTATTTCTAAGCACATTTGACATCTTTTGTCTCTCTTTAAAGCAGATACTGAACTTTTATCCCCTCAGTATTTTTTTTTTCAAAATATAGGCCATTCTCTAGTTTGTCAAAGCTATGCACTTTAGACTGCTTAGTGCCACATATGAAACTGTTCAATATCTACATTAGTTGGTTTACAAATATCATAGAGGTATACAGGAATTTTCTTTTAAATTATCATTAATATTTTTTACGTGTGCCCTGTGTTTTTCTTTCTTGCTAAGATGAGTTCATATATGTTCCCCTTAAGACAGCTGCATTCTTTGGCAATCTCAGCCTGAAGTAAAAAATGCAGTCACATCATTAAACTAATTAACATCACAATGCAGTCTGCCACATACCTACCACATATATCATTAAGTGTTGCTGGAAAAACAGTTGTTTTATAATTAGTAAATAATCAGATTCTGTCTGTACCCTAAAAGAATGTGATGCAATGTAGCAAAATAGCAGTGCAATGAGCTAACAACAGAGCCATACTGACTACTTGCCTGTTAGTTAGCTAGATCAAAGTTCAACCCTAAGAAAAAAGCAGTGGTGTGAGAGTTAGACTGAGACCCAAATGCAGATTGGTGCAGAGAGTTTTATTTACAGTAATCAGAAACAGTACAAAAAGGGGAAAAAGCTCAGATCATCACGGTTAACAAAAAGCACAAGTAATCCCAACAAAAAGGTTTCCAAAAACAGGGTTTGGGGAAAAACACACAAAAATTCGACAGGATACAATGTCAGTCAGGGATCAAACAGGCAGGAAGGATTCACAGAAGAGCTAAACATCCAGATCGTAAAGCAGGCAGTTCAAATCCAACAATATCCAAAGAGCACAAGAATACAAAAAACTCAAAAGGCTCCGATGAGACAAACTCAAGAAACGAGAACAAGGGCAAGCACGGGAAACAGAAATCGCAGGCAGGCAATCAGACTAGATAACAGACTTACAACACAAGGGACACGGTCAGACGATCAGACAAGGAACAGAGAACAGACTGGGGTTTATATAGGGAGCAGGAGCACTAGGACAAACAGGAGGTAGCTGATACTCATTATGGGGAAACAGGATCATGGGGCACAGGTGTGGAGCAGGGGAGGAGAAAGGGGCAGGGCAGGCAAACAGAACAGAAGCACATGGGTAATACAAACAAACAAAGAAGCTGCAATGCAGCATCAGTCCAGTGGGTGGCCAAGGTCCCAGGGAGCAAGATCTTGACAAGTGGAGAAAATAACAAATTTAAATGTTTTTCAATAAGTGGTGTCCATACATGAAAGTGAATTACTTAATCACAGAATCACAGTAAGCAAACACATAGCCTGTGATTAGCCTAAATGTCAAAAATTACAAATTAGCCCATGCCAAGTTTGCAAGCTACAAGTGAGAACTAATGAAAATATCTAAAAATCAGAGTAACCTAGATGAAAATGCTGAATTCCAGTGTCACCCCCCAAGCAAGTCTAATACCCACATGGCACATGGGTGCATCATGGGACAGAAAGCCAAATTAAAAAAAGCCCTTCACCTGCCCCTGTTGTGTTGTGTTGTGTTGTGTTGCTGGCATTAAATTCAAATGAATATATATATTAACAAAAAACAATATTGTTCACGATAATACTTTTACAATTTATTGACTTTTGAATATTATCAATTACATAGCATACATGATTTACAAATCACTGTTTTATTCAGGTACATATTAACTAACATTTTTGGAACTGAAGTTGTATAAGCACGTAATATTTGTTGTATTATGCATTGTGCATATTGTTTTTACTGTCATTTTTGTGCTGTTGTCAATTGATGATATTTCCCCAAAATCAGAGATTTAAGTGTTTCACCATATCAAACTCTAAATACAAATAAATACTCTAAACTCTCCATTTGGGCATTTGAACAGTAGGGGGCAGTATAGTCAAATGAATACGAGCTGAGTTTGATAGGAAAACATGTAGTTAAACCAAGCCTTCACTTTGCCTTTTCGTTGTGAAAATGACATTCTCATTGAAATACTGGATTCCTGATACATTTTTATTTCAACATGAACTGGCATAGCCTAGAGAGACCTTTAAGGTTAGTGAGCTAGAAGAATCCTGCTAATTAAAATGAAATAATGAAAATACAAGAATACCGGGTAAGAAATGTTTCTTCAACAAGAGTCGAAAGGTGTTGAGCATGTGTGTGGCCAACTAATTTTCCAATTTCATATCACTGAAGTTTTTCAGTCTACTAGCGTATGCTGCAAAACTGAATGGACCAGTTGTTGTTTGATATTGCACCACCCATGCCAGAATGTAATCAAATTCAGATGGTTTCCTCTACGTCCACTTCAATTGGGTAAATTTAAAATTAGACCTCCTTCTTCTTTCCACTCTCAACAATGAAACACAAATTCTGGACACTGGATTGGCATTCTAACTACAGATGTTTACAGGTTCAGGAAACTTGACCATAACACCTCGACCAAATTGAAACAATGTGGCCTGTTGCATTCAGACCAATTTTTTGCAAGACCTTTTGAACTGAAAGCAACACCAGTAGCCACCTTGTCTCATTGAGAAGCCCTTTATATGGGAAGAGTTGATTCAGGTCATAAGTTTGCTGAGTGTTGAACAGCTGCTAAATGTTAGTGGTCAGCTTAGCCTCCTAAAGCCAGCCTTTAGCATGTAAGCTGAAGAGGAATCCCCTGAGCATTGTTTGGGTCAGATCACACACGCTGTTCATTAACACAGGGGTCTATGCCCTTCAATCAACCTGAAATTAATCCCAGGGAACATAATGGTTACAGTGTGGGATGCCTTACATTACAGTAAGGTGTTGTAGCCATAAATTCACTGCTAAAACCCATAGGATGTGTTACATATTTTACTGGGAAAATAGCTATATCTAAGATAGATATAGATAGACATAGATATATCAAAGATACCATGTGAGGATTCTGTGAACAATCAGCTGTTTTTTCTGATTCCACATTCTGTGAGACAAAAGAAGTAATGCATTATGCATGTGGAGCTTGCACTGGTACACATGCAAAAGTGATGCTCATCTCTCAGTATCATGTTCAATGTAGTGTGCCCTTGTTAGAGTACACCTGAATACATCTCTCTCCATTCAGATACCATTTTAATACATAATTCAGTAACTAAACGTTTACAATGAAGGCTAAAAATTTCTTCCTCTATGAAACCTACCACTGGGATTTTTTAGGGAGGTTATGTAATCATGAACTAGGCTATAAATAAATAAACATGTTTGCAGTATTACTTGCTATTGTTATAAATATCAATATTAGACACACTGGTTGATGGCAGTCATAATATGGTTAGAATGAATGTACTTTAGTCAAATATTAGGTTAAGGTTAAAAGACAGATGAAACGTTTTGCTTACACCCGTGATTTTGTCACAGTCATCTTTAGAAGATCTTTATGGAATCTGTGTAAAAAGTTCTTATTATGTAATCCACCCAATTCCTGTTTGAACTTTTCCTGGTAATTACCATACGTCTGTTGTGGTCAGTTGGTGTAACTGTGTTCGGGGTGTAATTCACAATTTGGCAATTTAAAGTTTTCTGTCTGACTTTCCTCAGCAATACAAATATGCCTTCTTCCTCTCCAGGTCTCGTATCCTGACATCCAGGAGAAATGCTTGAAGCCACATGTCCTGAGGTAGGGAGCCCTCAGTATGGTGAATAACAAACACAGCCTGTGGTAAATCGACAGATCAGCTCACCATTGACTAAGGAGAAGATCATAGCTGAGCTGCGACAGAGTAGAGGCTAGTGTCGTGTGGTGAAGGGGGCGTTTATATGGAGTCCTGCTTGAGTCACAGGAAGAACATTCGCCAGAGCACATGTCTTTGGAATAGGTTACACGTTGTCATTTGGACCCCCTCCCTCTCTATTGTGGTTTGACTCCATTTTAGTGTGCTTATTTAAGGCTCTTTTTTGGCCACAGATTTGTTGACATGGAATGCACTGACATTTGAGGTTGACTCTTGAATAGTCTTCAATAGTCTTGTAGTCGCAGGAAATGATGACAGCTCTGTTGTAGGTGACAAACTGTCCCACAGGGCTAAGTTTGCTGTCCTTACACAGTGCTGCATATTGGTATGGCTTTCTCACTGCCATCAAAGCTGAGTTAAGATCACCATCCATGCAAATGCATACAATTGGATAGCTCATTAATCTGATAGTGGCTCCTTGGATTTGTGTTGACTTGTAATTTGTTTTTAAGGTAAACCACCTCATATGTATATGTATATGTGGTCAGATGACAGTCTATACGCACTAACAAATAGGCACAGAGGCACAATTTAATGTCTGTTGTGTATGATCGACAAAACCGATCAATATGAAATGAAATTCACTTCTTCTTAACTAAACATAAAGGATGACCATTTAAATATGTCCAGTAAAGACATTACACTTTTATTTCAATGGAAGGGGAGCTAATTTTGGTCAATCCTCGAGGTGAAGTGTGTTCTAACATAAAAATGATGTAAACCTATACCATTCAGGCCATCAGCATCCGAGTTTTATGAGACAAATGATTGATGGTGTGCAGATACCCCGTGCGCTGCAGTGGGTTTGGCTGGCAAGCACTCTGCTTACTGGATGCTGAGTCATGGCAGCCTGAGAAGAATGTGCTTGTGCCTCCTGGAGGATCCGCTTGCTGTAAAGGTTATGAAAATGCTCTTTACACGTTTCCTTTTTTCACTCATTGGTTAGACTAGCAGAAATGGGTAAAAAAATAAAAACAACAGTCTTTTTACATTTCCGTGGTCACTACTTGTAGTCATGCTCCGTGTTTAGCAGAAGCTCATATGCCAACCATTTAAAACCTTCTAAATCTGGTTAAAATGTATTGTCCCTACTTCTCATGGTGTCATCGTCCATAGTGTTTATTTCCTCTCTTGGTACCACCCTGCCCGTCTGTCGGCTTCAGTGGAGCAGAAAGAGAGGGAGAGAGACTGCGAGCACGAGTTGCCAAAAGGTTAACGGCGCTGTGTTTTTGACCTTTGCCCCTCCTGGAGGGGAGTTGGGTATGTTGTAGGACCATGCTGAGCGGGACTGCACTGAGGCACTCCATAAATCAGACCCTCTCTCTGCATAGCGCAGGCCCATGTGGGTAGTAATTGAAACCACATTTGAGAAGCCGAAGATGTGTCAAGAGGAGGCAGCCGAAGGGGGCTTCCCATGCATGCGTGGGCCCTCCGGACCATATTGCTCTTATGGGTGAGGTGGGAGGGAGCCATAAGGAAGAAAGGCTCCTTGCCTGCATTTCTGAAGAGGTGTGTGCATGGTATATATCTTCTCTCGTGCTTCAGCTAATAAATGCTCCTCACTTCACCCCACCAGGCACATGTGATGTTCCCATCTAAAGTGTACCTCATATTTAGCAGCCTCAGCGCTTTCATGGACAGTCAAAAATTTAATTTAGAATTTTCTGAGTGTCCCCGGCATTAGTCCATAAAGAGGGATGGGATGCACAGTAAGGTGCTGTCCAAAGGAAATTAAATGCCAGATATTTAGCATTCTCAGGATATACAGTCCCAAGATCTACAATTGAATTGAATGCCTTTGTGTTCAACAGTTGTCAGCACTCCTGCTTGTAGGATTTGAATGGATGGAATTTGGATATTCTATGGCAAGAACATCTAGACAGACTTTGCAAAGCCTACATTTCCAATACATTTACTGAGATACAAGAAATTCTGTCAGCTTCATCCTTCCTTTAATTAGATTAAGGTAGGCATTGATATTCTCCCCCCCATACTTGTAGCATATATACTGGCACTATTTACTGGTATCATATTACCCTGACCCTACACTTCATCACCAGTTGTGGGAGAGAAGCCGCTGAAACCTTTTGAACACCTCACTGCTATACTTCATCAGTGGTCATTTCAAATTCCCCATCTCACTTCATCTTTTTGTCTTATTCCCGCTGTGTAAACAGAACTCATTCTCTCTCTCACCTTCAGCCCCATCTCTGTCTCTGTTGCTCTTTCTCTCTGTCTCTCTCTCTCACTCCCTCTCTCTTTCTTTTTTTTTCTACCCTCTCCCTTTATTTCTCTCTCTATCTATCTCTCTCTCTCTGTATAGGGGAGCAGAATGTTTTGCTATTTCTATCCAGGGGAAATATGGAGGTGTGAGTTGTTAGTGGTTTCTGTCCACGTTTGCTCAAGAATGTGTTGTTTGATGAACAATAAGAAATGACAGTTTTGGATGATGACACAACTCCCCAAATTTTGGAAAGTCCAGGGATTTTGTGTCCAGGGTGTGTTGAGAGGCTTACACAAGAATTATCTCTCAAATGAGTAGTGGTGTTGCCAAGTCTCAGTTGTTTATGTGCTTTTATATCTAATCATCTTGTAAAACAATGTCAGGCTTCTACAGCGTTGAAATCCTTGTTTTATCCATGTGTAAACAGCCAGTCTACTTTGGGAAATATCAGCCCTGTTTTCTTCTGATCCTGTGATGGTTTCCACAGCTTTGGATCTTAGTTTTAAAGCACTATTTATACTCTGTGTAGCTTTTTCTACAGCTGATAAACAGAGAGGAAAGTGGCACAAACAACATCAAGACTGGGCTTGGGAATTTGATTTGGGTCTCTTCTTTGTTCCCATTATAAAGAAAGAGAGTAGTAGTAGCAGTTGTGTGATTTATGAGGTACATACTGTTAAACATCCTCACACAACCCTACAGTTCTGTTTGTTATTTTGACTAGTAAGGGAAATTCAGGGCTGTATTTTGTCATTTAATTTGAGAAAATAGTCCAACAAATGTATGCATTTGAGTGGCCACACAAATGCGTATGTATGTAGGAACAGCCAACTTGTACAGGCACTTTGATGAGTGCAGGGTGCAAGCTGATATACAGTAAGGTGCATATTTGGGAATGATAGTGTCTGGAACGGCAGAAATTCGGCTCATTATATAGAACTTTATTTTACAGACTCTCTGTCAGACAGACTCAAGGTCCAAATATAGAACACAAACACGCACACACACACATACACTATAAATCCATTCATATATACACACACAACACCTTACAAGCATAAAAAAGCATTCATGCAGACATACAATGTCTGTTCAACTCATTAGAAAGCTGAAAGAGAGTTGGTCCTCTTAGCAGGTTTGATTTAAGATCACTGGTTGGACTGTGATTTCTTAACTAGATGGATCCTTCTGTCATTGCTGTTGCAAGTGTAGTTGTCTAGTCAAATTAATGCATATTTTGCACATACTGATATATTCAAAAATTCACTGTAGGGCAGTATTCAGATTTTTCAATGTCTTTGGCAAGAAGCGTATAAAATATTTTGCTTTTATCACCAAATGCATTATTGTATCATGCTTGTATAGACCAGAAGAATCTAAGACCCTATTTAAGCCTTTGTGCAAAAATCCCAGAAATCCCAGGAACCAATCAAAACCAATTATTCAGCATGGAGGTGGGATTTGGATGATGACAGTGGAAGGAGAAGTTCCAGTGGGCACCACTGTTGTATGCAGCTGCTTTTGTATTATCAAAACTGAGTGAACAGCTCTTGGTTTACAAGGACATGTTTGCTGTACTTCCAAAAGAATCTGGCAAGAGTACCAATTTAAGTTTAATTTCACCCCTGGTTACACCCCTTGGTTTGGTGTCGGCCAGCCTGGTTATCTGCGTCACTATGCAACAAATGCATGCATTTGCTGTACTTCCAAAAGAATCTGGCAAGAGTACCAACTTAAGTTTAATTTCACCCTTGGTTACACTCCTTGGTTTGGTGTCGGCCAGTCTGGTTATCTGCACCACTAGAAATACCAGTAAATGAACTCTGTGTTTCAGCTTTCCTGCAGCATGAAATGCACAGGCAGTAACAGGCAGAGTATTCTAAATTTCCTGCATTGCTTTTCCCTCTCCATCACCATCCAGTAGTGTGTCCTAGCTGTTGTCCCACTCTGCGTTCCCATGCGGTCTCACTGGAGGGGGTTGACGTGAAATGCGACGTGTGGTGCGTTCAGCCGTAACACCTAATGACACACCGTAAATAACCATCAGCGGTTCGGCTGCATATGTGAGGAAGCGTCCCCACTCTGTGTTATTTATCTGCTTCCGTGCTTTTAGAGCCAAGGCATAAACCTTTGATCTTTTCGACTGGTCTGTTCATAAAATTTTAACTTTTTTTATGAACGCTAATCAAATATTGTTATTACACTCAGTGTGCTATGGACCTCTGTGGCCTCGTTTGCTGAATCAGTGTAACGTTACTTAAAAAATGTCATCTTGCATAGGTTTATGTATCAGTTGTTAAAACCAATACAACTAAGGCAGTTTTATTACACAAAGCCATATAATTTTAGCAGTTAACACTAAAGGATTCATTTTAAATGCATGAGAGAGATGTAAGACCTCCATGTTGTATAAATAAATGTATTAATTAATAAATAAATAACACTTATCACTTACTTAACACTTACTTTGATACATTTTATTTAGTGACAGTACATACTTAATACACCACTATAACACTTTAGAGAAATGCTCCATGTAAGGAACCACTTACCAGCACAGCTGCCTTTACTGACCTTCACATGTCAAACAAGCGTTTCCACCCATTTCAGTCACCCAGAAGCTTCCACCTTGGATGGTAAGGGGACCCAGTTTCTTTAGATTTACTATGTCATTTCTCTGGCCCTTATCTTCTGTTTTAACATCAAACTCGAGACCAGTTAACAGAGGAACTCCCTTAACTGTCAGGTCTAAAATATGACCTTTTTGAGATCTGTCTCACAGCATTGATGGTTATGGTGATTTAGCACCACTGTGCTCCTAACGATACCTCTTAACAAGGATGGAAAGAAACACTGACACAGTAACTGGATATTATACCCTTTTATGCCGAGACTCGGCCAGGGCAGACAGCAACAGGGTGAACTTTGAAGTGCCCTAATGGTCTTCATGGGCCCTCGACCATGGGTGTTTTTATGAAAAGTGCCACTGGAGCCAGGCTGAAGCAGCGTGACCCATTAGGTTTAATTGGCACTGCTCTTCGGTCAGCTGGCTAAGTGCTCCAAACACAGAGCTCCGCTTACCCCCCAAATATTCTGTTTATTTATTCCAAAACGCTCTTCCAATGAAAGTGGTCCGGCCCTTAGCGTCCGATCCTATCAGTCTTGGCTCAGTATTCTGTTTCTCAGACTTTCATTCTCCCTCTACGTAAAAAAAAAACTCCCCTGGACAAATTTTGACTTTCTCATCTCAGTGTTTAGGTTGTCATACTGGGATGAGAAGCAAACCTAAGGGACCACAGCAAAGCCAGAAATCTACAAAAGTGGTGGAGGAGTCTGAGCTGCCAACAAAGGAACGTACAGCACACTTGCCAGGCCATTTTCCCAGATGGATTTATTTGGAAACTTTCCAGTCCCATTCGGAAAGCTGTCAAATCCTGGTGGCGGCTTTATTGGGTGACAAGCCCTGTGCTGGCTGTCTGCTACGCAGTATGGACTGGGTCCCAAAATTACAAGAGTGAAGAACAGCGCAATTGTTTCTGTAGCCGGTGAAGAATGTTGGATCACAATACTTCCATTCCTTCATGCCCTGTCAGTTTTAGGACATGAATTAGCTTGGTTTGTTTTCTTGACTCCAACTTTCTAATCTCCTCTTTCATTTGTAAGAATGCAGATCCTAAGATGAAATGACCTGCTAATAATAACGGTAAAAAATGGCCTGTCCCACTCACCACTCACTCTGCTCCTCTTTCCTGTCTCACATTCTTTATCTTACCCGTTCTAACTTGTCCAGACAAAACAAGAGAAGGTTATTGCCTTGTGACTTCTTAAATCTTGCAATCTTACTCAAAGGGCAGTGCCTTGATTTGTTTACCCTCTGAGTCAGGCTTGCAAGCCACTGACAGCCTCTGACATTGTCCATGGCAGCAGTTGTGGGATATCGATCACATGGATGCATTTTAGGGCCTATCAAAGCAATTCAGCTGAAATTGTGGATAATGATATGAATTAAGAGGCAGTGGAATAGAGAGTAGTGGGCGGCTGAGATTAAGGTTACTTGAGTGTATTCATGGCCACAGTCTTGAAGAGCCTGTTGGAACCTCAGCCAAACAGCAGTGATGGCGAGTGTCGGCCTGTGTCGTTATCTCGCTGTGGAAAACCCACATTAAAGTCTCTCATCTTTTCTACCACATGGACCAATTCAGACACAGAGAGTGTGGCTGGGCGACCAGGTTCTATTGGATCTCTGTTTCCATGCTATTAATGCTTATTATATGTGTCCTTGAGACTGATGGAAAGAACTGGTCTTTCTCTGGACTGAAACAATTTCTTTTCTTTTTTTTCAACAGAAACAGAACCTCAACCATGGCCTAAAGGGAGGGTAGACTAATAGCCTGCTAAATTTAATAGACTTATTAGTAAACTATATTATGTTTAACAAAGATTGCCTCAGCAAATGTAAGACTTTTAAGACTTGTATTCAGTGTCTAAAGACACATTTTCCCCAATAAATTCCCTTTTCTGATCAAATACCAACAACCAATGAGCAGAAAAATAAATATCAGCAGACAACCTTTTTCCCTTGATATTTTAACTGTCAATTTCTTCCCATCAAGCTCATTATCATTAATTAGTCAATATTTTTCTCATTCTAAAGTTCTAACCTATTCACACTAATCAATGCACAGTATTTGGTGAATTTGTACATTGTACAGTGAATTGTTTTACATGCTTGTGTGGGTGAGACCTAGTCATAGAAGGGTCTGTGTGCAGTTATTTGACTACCACATGGTTATAATCTGTTTCAAATGCAGATCAGATGACTCAAAATGTGATTTTTTTTCTGTTTGCTTTGTCCTGTTTGGCATTTCTTTTCATGTATGTTTAAATGAGACAAACTGTATGTGTTTTGGTGCAGTTAGTAACATTTGACACTTTGACTTCCTATACAGCTTTTAGAGAACCATTACAAAGTTCTGGAAAGTTCTATTTCACTTCAATTTTATTCCGTGCCCTGGAGTCACCAAGTTCCATGAACTCCTGGTGACAGCAGCACACCCATAGGATGCCTCTTTGTAAGGGTGCAACATTTGATCTTCTCAGCAAGACACTGATGAACCCTGAGTTTGACGTCTGATCATGTTAGAGGCCATTTCACCAATCAAAGCTAGTTTTAAAAATAGCATACGCACGCAGTGGGAAAGGTCTGGGAAACCATCACTCTCAAACCCATCACTGGGAACTATTTTCTGGGATCACTTTACACTGACTTCATATCCCTCACTTCTACGAAGAATCCTTCTGGCTGAAATCTAAAAATTAAAAAATGAATTTCCTCTACCTTTGTCACATTGTTCAGAGGTTTCTGGCAGCAACATTCCCCGAGACAGACAATGTTATTTTCTTTGCTTACTGATATTTAACCCCAACCCAACCTAACCCTTTATAAAAATACTGTTTTCAACACAACCACAGAAGGTTAAAGTTAAATTTGTTTTATTTTTCAATGTTGAGAAAGTTCTCACTTTTTTATCTTGTGAGAGACAAAATAAAATGTTTTTTTTTTTTTCCATCCACTGAAAAGTAAAATGACCGTTTCAAATGTATAAGTGCAATAACTTATTACAAGGACATACAGAATTATTTAAAGTCACAAATAAGATTAGAAATATCAGAATATTATTATTGGTAGCAAAAAAATCAAAAGTGATAGAGCAAAAAAGAGTACTTTAAATCCACACTATCTGGTTCATGTCCAGGCAAACAAAAAAAAATGTGGACTCGTACTTAAAAGCGAATTAGTTACAATGTAAAGAGTAGAGATCTAACACACTTGAAATTCATCATTTGTTAATGTTACACAAAAAAAGCTGATTCGTAAAAATGCACATCCTGTATAAACACATAAAAATGCAATCAATGTCAACTGCCCAGTTTCAGTAGTATCAAAATGAAGGGGGATTCATAGGTGCAGTGCTTTTCATTGAAAGATGGAGGGTTGTGGTCGGTGGAGATGGTTTATCTTTCTTTCACCAACAAAATGTTGACTAGACCGCAGAGAAGATAAGTATGGCTCCACTGAGGAGATGGGATTCTACAGGGCTAATATTTCACACAGAAAAGAGGAGAAAGAGAGAGTGTGAGAGAGAGACCGGCCGAGTGTGCATGTGTGCCTCTGAAGTTCTTCATAGGAAACTTCTATGTGGTAACATGAAACTCAAGGGGATCAAGGTTCTTAAGTGTTGATGGAGTTTTCTGGATTCTTTAAAGTGCTCGCTCTCTCTCTCATTGTTGACTTTGGACGCATCCTCCACTGTGCTACATCTGATATATGCATGCAAGCCTGTGCTCCAGTTTTTAATGCTGACAGTAGTCAAGGCAGGTTAATTATATCAAGAGAGACAGTAATGGGTTGATTGTGATACAAATGAATGTGAGAGACGCAGAAAAATTGTCTGTTACTCAGGAACGAATGTGGTTTTCATTTAGAAGTTTGGACATGGGCTCAGAGACCAGAGATGGAGTATCAGGTTTGGCCCCAAATTTGAAACAGCTTTGTTTCACCTCTATCAACATCTGATAAAACGCCCAAAAACATGGAGCTTAATTGAGTTTCCTTTCCCTCCGTCACCACCCCCTTCACATCATCTCTCGGTGTACTAAAATGCTGGTCAGCTTATGATATGTCCTGATAAATCCATGGTGCTCCAAAATCTGGAGGTGAACCTCAGCAGGGGAGCGAGGAGGAGTAATCTGCCCTGTCCAGCGCTCTTTTACATGGGGGTGAAACTGGACACCGAGGCTGGAGGCCTCCTCATGAAGATCAGGCCAAAAACTTTAATGAAGTCAACCTCGGGTCCCAGCTCCGGTGACAGGACTGTCACTCTGGTAAACGCAGAACATTCTCTCAGCATTCCCCTAATCAACTGGGCGACGGTGAGCTTATTACCTTGGGCACAGAGAATGCCAAGCATGTTGGGGGACGTAGAATGGGTATTACTAACGCCCCGACGGGACGGGACACCCAATACTCCGTGTGGGCAGCTGGTGGGTATGTCATCAGTTTGAAGTGCTGGATTTTTTTGGCATGGCATGACCTTCCTGTTTTTGTCATGAGAGTTTGCATTAGAACGGCATTTCTTTTTGGCTATGCCCCGTTGAAATGCGGTATGAGAAATGTTTGCTTGGCTCCTTAATAGGTGATGATCGAAAGCGACTCCCTGTAAAATGCTCCTTGGAACAAAAGCAGCAAATGCTCTTATTCTCTGTTGTACAAAAAAAAACACTACCTCTTGGCAAATGATCTGGGCCTTGCTGTGGTTGTCTCCAAAATTTGGAGTGCTGATTGCGACAGGTGCCCCCACGGGAATTGCCTTTTCTAAACAAGCCGTCTCGAGTCTGAATTGATCTTGACTCGCCGAGGCTGAAACACAGCCCTGGCTCCATCAGGCGATGTTGATTGGGAGTGTCTGTGTGATGCTCGTCTCGTCGAGGACGTCTCTGTGAGCTGGCGCTGAAGGCTGCTGGTGCTGCTGCCGTTGCTGTTTTATTTCTGGCGATGGGGCAGAGGGGACACAGTTTCCTGTAACACTAGACCCAGCACAGGGAGGTGGACCTGAGGATATGGCCTCTGTGGGGAAGTGACTTGTTCACTCGAAATCACTGCCAAGCTCACACCCTATCTCCCTCCACCTCTTCCCACCCACACCCTCTGCCCCCCTTTCCTGCACGTCCTCCTCCGCCAACCTCACACTGAAGCAGCCATCGGTGTCTGTGTCTCTCCACACGCAGTGTGTAAAACCGTTGTCAAGGGCAGGGCAGAATACACCAAAGCCTTATAAAGACCTTATAAATGTCTTCTTTTCAGTCTTTAACAGTAAGAAAAGTGATTTAAAAAAAAAAGTCACCCATGAAAAAAAGCACTTCCATGCAAACGCTACCATTTAAACCCTGACATTACACCATAATGCATTAATGCTGTGCTGACAGCATGCAGGGGGAGCTAAACTGAAGGGCTGTTAATACTGAGAGGAGGAACGGTTCATGGGAGCCCTGGAACAAAGAAGGTGGCTTTGGCCCATGCGTGAAGCGGCTGCAGCAAATTATCACT
Source organism: Tenualosa thibaudeaui (assembly GCA_027481765.1). NCBI lineage: Eukaryota > Metazoa > Chordata > Actinopteri > Clupeiformes > Clupeidae > Tenualosa > Tenualosa thibaudeaui. The sequence continues at coordinate 22,130,929 of JAIFZK010000007.1, forward strand.
GACCTGCAGCCATGCAGTTGAACAGACACACACACACACACACACATCATATATATATATATGATACGTCTTTTCAACTGTCGCATGTCATTCCTTCATGCACTGTACATGGGGATGCCAGTAAAAACAAAGTAGTGCACACGTTAGTCCTACCCCTGTGAGGCCACTTCTCTTGTATTGCTTAGGTCACATCCTTGCATCCTTGGCAACGACCAACCTCAACAGCCTAATCCAACCCCCCTACCTCTCTTACCACCCACTCCCTTGACACACACACACACACCCAATCCCCTACCCTTATCCCCACAACCACTACAAAAAAAAAACACAAAATGTAACAACAGACTACTCTCTCCCCTTACAAGTAAAAAGTCAACAGAGAAAAAAAAAATACACCCTTTTTTGCCCAGCATGTTGATCACTCTCTTTTCGTCTTCCTCCCCCTTTCTATAAACATTCTTAGCATAATCCTCCAGTAATTACAACTACTCTCTCTCTCTCTCTCTCTCTCTCTCTCTCTCTGTGTAGTTTGGCTTGCGATTGTATTTCAACTGAGAATTCGTAGAGCTGGGTGTGGAGTGAAAGCTTTGCTGATGGTCAAGGGGCCAAGGGGTGACTGTGTTGTTGTTGTGGAAGTCCCAGTTGAGGGCATCATGTCGCCCAGGAGATGGCTGCGCTGTGCTCCTTGGCCTTCATGCGCAGCGTAGCGATGCTGGACGACTTGCGGTCGGGGTCCACGTTAAGGTCGTAGCCGTTGATGGCTCCGCCCATGCCTGGGCTCCCAAACAGGCTGCCCATGTGTGTCTGTCCCATGTGTCCCCCAGGGCTGGGCACCCCCAGGAAGTCGGTCACTCCACTGCCTGGGTGCGGGTGGGGGGTCATGCAGGGCGTGACCGTGTCACAGGGCACCACGCAGCCTGGGACCGGAGATGCCGCACTGCTGCTTCCTATCCATGATGGATTCTGGATCTGATAAAGAGGATGAACCTTACATCAGCCTTAATTTACAGCTCTCAGCAAAAGGCTCAGCTCTACACACTCACACACACTCGCTCAAAATCAGCCTTTGAAAGCAGGGGTGAATCTGTACCTGTGCATAATTCTCTGGCCGGGTGAGCAGAGGCAGCTCATAGGTAGAGGAGAAGTGAGTGCGGACCTGCTGCATCTGGCCAAAACGCTCCCTCTTCCTCCATTTGGCCCGGCGGTTCTGGAACCACACCTGCACAGAGGTGGAAGTGCGGAGGGTGTTAGGGTCATGACACCACAGATCAACAAAAAGTTCATTTACTCGTTTCATTTAAGTCTTGGGCCAGCGAGAATGCATCACTTAGGAGTCGGCTGTGAACAGAACCAAGTAACGACAGTTAAAGCAAACAATGATATGCACACGATAAACAAAGTGATGATGACTTGAGTTTTCAATTTCAAAAGAAATTTGATAGCAGTATACGCTAAGATGGGTCAACCCACAACACATCATGTCTGTCATCTACTCTGTCACATCCCACACTCGTAACTCATCTTTCAAAATCAATACTTTAATATCCTAATAATATCCTTACATTTATATTAATTATACTTTAATGGACCCCAAATGGAAATGAAATGTAAGTTCAGTTCAGTGGATTATTTGACTTTCTAAATATCTCTTTTCAAAGATTGACAGGCCACAGCTAAATTATAGTGCAGCTGCGATGCCATGAGGCCGTAAATAACTGAGAGAAGAGAGTAGAGACTGGTCGTGCTGGTGCTGGGGCTGAGGTTGGTACCCATAGATCTCATGGGTGACTTGAGTGCTTGAGGCTGAGCTGAACCACACAGTGATGGATGAGGAAAGGCTGTCCTCAGAAGTTTCTCAGCAGAGCTGAGTTGGAGGTGAGGCACTGATGACTCTTAGCTATCACAAGAGTACACTTCCGTGCTAGATGGGATGTTGCTGTACTGTTTGAGAGTGCTGGACATAGGGAGCAGACCTTAGGAAGCAGGTCACTTGATGTCATTATTTTAAGACTGGAGAAGTTTCTCTCATGTGCGATGCATTAGCATGGTGGTTGTATGTTTTATGACTGCTGTGCCTTATTGTTGATGATTGTGACTCCTCAATCTGCCGAAGACAGCTTATACCCGCAATCAGCTGTAGATCACTGGAGACGGCAGCACGTAATGATCTAAACCAGGAAATTCCTTGAGTCTCCGAAGGGTCCGAGATGGAGGAACGGGAGAGGGTGAGAGCGAGGAGAGCCATAAATTATCCTGCACTTGAAAGCCTTGCCACAGGTTCCTCCCGCCTGACGTCCGTAATCTGCTGTCCACACTGAGCTATTTATGCACCGCTCTGAACTCTTCCCCCGTCGACTGCAGGTCGACCGCTGCCGCTTGTTTTTCGGGGGTCTTCTGCTTCCCCTCAGCCATCGGCTGCGGGCTGCTCTGCGTCTGGGGCCGCCGCGGCCCATTAATCACCCAAGTGAGTGCACGAGAACCCTACTCACACACACGCACTTTCTCTCTCTCCCTTTCTCTCGCGCCTGTCAGCAACATGGAAAGACCAAAGCCACAGTTTAGGCACACTAGTGGCACACATCAAAATGCCTGGGTGAAAAACGTTGCCCACTCGTTCACAATGCAGCACATCTCCTCTCTACTAGGTGGCAGTGGTGGCATTGATTCGAAAGCTTCTGAATGGTGCCATACTGGCCTGAAAGAAAGCATGTGATGAAATAGAATACCGTCTTAAATGAAGATCTGTGGCTAAACCATTGTTCATATGAATATGTGACCTGCATATGGGAGACAGACATTGCTCTGTTTGTGTGTGTGAGTGTGAGAAGTGAGGGTGGGGAGTTGGGAGGCATATGTCTGCATTGCTGTTCTACAGATATTGTTACACAAACCATCATGATGATTTCCCACAAATGTACTAAACCACACACAGTTATACAAACATCTCCTTTTTAAAATGTAACAGTCACACATATTTAATAGCTTCCAGCAAATGTAATAACTCATTTCCCACAAAAAGGTATAATAATCAAATAAATGTGTTTGAAGGAAGTGTTATTTATAAGTGTAAATTATATATTCAGAAAGGTAAAATACTTGATGTAATATATCACATATAGTATTCCATCTGTTATATCAGTTCTAAAAGTATGTCATTAATCTGTACCACTTAGTAAAATTCCGCCAATTATAATGTTTCTTTTAGAATGCGTGTGTGTACAACATCTAAATTAGTTAGAGGTCAGGCAGTTCCAAAGTTCCAGCAGGTTCCAAAGTCACCACCAGATGTTACTGTTACAGTGTTCAAATGGCTTGACCGATTTGCAATTACACACAAACTACATCACTGATGACTACATAATAACATTCTACAGTCAAGGCAGAATGAATTGAATGTCTGAACACTGTCTCCACACTGGCCTAATTGCTATTCATCACGAGTGAGACTGGGCAAATTTATCACTGAAGAGACAGAAGAGTTTGACTTCAGGAAAGCTTGGACAGAAAATCAGCAGCAAAGGAAAGTTCATCCTGCGTTAGATAGGTTGGCTGTAGCATTCTGTAAAAAATAATGTAACTGTTGTTTTTTTTTCTTTCTGTCATAGATCAACAGTATGTTCACAAGCTGTGACCATGTATATTAATATGACTTTTTCAAACATCAAAGCAAATGGTAAATAACAAAACACCAACTGTAGTCTTTTGGTACATTGCCAAATTTTGTGTCAAAACTAAACCAGCTAGTATTTTTCCAAACCAGAATAGCTGTTGTAGCCCCTGTTGAATAGATTGCTTTATGTAACAATGCAGGTTTTAAACATGCAAATGTTGGATGACAGGTAATTTTGATATCAAGCTAATCCTTTTTTTCTTTTCTACTAGGTCATTTTGATATCAATCTTATCTTTCTTTTCTTTTCTCTGAGGTGTTTCAATTTTGGAAAGTTCCCATATAAGAACATGGATGAAACATTTCCAAAAAAACTAAATGACACAAATGCATTTCATACACACAGACACACACACAGAGACACACACACACGCTAGTGTATACGCACATGTACACACACACACATACATGCAGACACACACGTGTAGGCACATGAGCATAGATGATTTCTTTTTTGTTAATCTTGGCCTCTAACTATGAAGTGGGTACAACACATCAATCTTAAAGTTAAATGTAGTCAAGATGACTACAGTCAAAATGGTTAAAAAGCTTCATCGTTAAAAAATGGTTACAAAAGCTTCATCGTTATTGTTTGTGGGATTATAATGTTTACAGTAAAAGTGCACATTTATATATAGTTTTATACATCTGTGGGGAGCTGTTACATTTGATGATGGTAACAGATATCCCATGAAGTGTGTGATATCATTTTATGATTGGAGTGTACAAGCCATTTCTGAACAGAAGAAAGAAAATCTCACTGATAGCCTATGTTCTTTCAGCCAACTTGTCCAACAGTCACATTGACATACTTCTGAATTAAATCTTTTGACAGGTGTATACAATGCTAGTAGTTAGACTGAGAGCACAGAGGAGCTCATAGGAGCATCCAGTCCCAAAGCTGTAGGCAAATAGCAATGGGAACGAGACTATGGATGGAGAAGCTCTGGAGAGATAAAAGAGAAAACAAGTCACATCGCTAAACTAAGAGCAGACACATGGGAAAGACATCACTTTAAATACTTCTTACTCAATTCAACAAAATGACACACACGAGTAAAACACACCCTGTCCAGAAAGAACTAATCATTTCTCCCATGTGCTACATAACATTATAATGTAATAATATCTGAAATAAACCTCCCAGAACAAAGTCTCTTATTACAGTCCAATTCCGAGTCAATAACCTTAATAGAAATGGAAGAGTGGCACCCAGTTGGTATAAAACGTCTGTCTTTGTCGAACTACCACCATGTATGAGCTCCCTTGCTGGAGGGGAGCGCACACCCACTAATGCAAGGCCGCAAATATGCTGTCTTTATTTGACAGGTTTTGGCTCCCGGTGCAGGGCTGGTTTATGGACGCTTTCGTTCTCTCATGTGGAGGATGGTGATCTCCAGTTATTTAAAGAATATTATGCTTCTTTTTATCTGCCATGTTACCCTTTCAGCCCAACGCCATAAAGACAAACCCGCAAATCATTACTCTTTCTTTATTACGCAGAAATGTGAGTTTGAGGGTGGGAGTGGTGGGCGAAAGAGCTATGCGAAAGGGAGAGTTTAGATGGCGTTTGTGAGAAAGTGACGGTGACCGCATCACCCTGGGTCACATAGTCATGCACAAGCCACCATAGTTTTTTCCCCCGCTCCGAGGGATTCCGCTGAGCAAATTAATGAGGGAGGGAAAATAGGGTTCTTTCTTTTTTTCTTTCTTTCTTTTTTGTTTAGTGTTTTATTCATTTGTCAATTGTATGTAAGTCCTATTCTCCGGAGGGGGAAAGGGAGACATCTTCAAAGTCGAGACGCAATCTCAGCCCGACACGGAGTTTGAACTTGGATTGTGGGATGAGCCTCTGCCCAATCAAAGTGTGGTTTTCACCATCCCTTATGGGCAATTTCCTCTTGTAGCGTACAAGGCAGTCCCACCCTACTCTCTCTCTCTTTTACACACACGTACACACACACACAGAGCGTAACACAACACAACACACACACACTCACACATACACAGCACAACACAACACAACACACACATAGACACTCACACATACACAGCACAACACAACACAACACAATACACACACACACACAGCACAACACAACACACAACACACACACACACAGCACAGCACAACACAACATACACACACACACACAGCACAGAGAGAAAGAGAATCTGCAGGCTGCAGGATCAACAAGTTAACATGGACACATTTAGCATAGGGCTGATAGCAGTAACATTAAGCAGTGAAAACGTTCTTGGGCATCAGGTGGTGGGGTCATCTGTCGTGTTGTCTAACAGCTGCACTTCTCACAGATGATGAAGAAGGACAGCATCTCACTCCCATCCAGCCACCCCCAGCCTTGCCAACATTTGCCGACTTCAAGCGATCGCATGGAGACATTCGCCATGATGGTTCACATGTTTGAGTTTCTGTCACAGGAGATTTTGCTTGAGGCCAGCAAGTTTTGGGCTCAGATTGTGTTTTTCGGCTGAGTCGTCTCTCGTCTTGAGACGTTATAGTAAACAAACCCATCCTGTGTTGTGACTGAACTCTGACGTCACAATGTTTGGAGTGGCTTTTGAAATGTGACTCTGTGGTCACTTTTGTTTGGACTGCTCAGGTCATTTTTCTGTATGTGAGCTAAGCTAAAGACTGAAAATAACCTGACTTGATGAACGACCAGTTCAGTATTTGTGCAAGAACTTGCTGAGCTTGTGAGTTCCATCTCCAAATATGTAAAAGAGAGTCAAATGACAACAGCTTTTGAGAGAATCCTACCCATACAATTGGGTTTGGCTGATAAAGAAGCTATTCAAATTCTCAGCCTCACTCTCTTACACACACATACACACACACACACAAACACCCACCCGCATACACATTAACTCTCACTCTCTCGTTCATTCGTTGGTTCGTTCTCTATCTCCCTCTATTTCGCTCTCTGCCTTTTCTTCTCCCTTTCCTCTTCTTTAAGTCTGAGAGGAAGTGGGGATATTGGAAAGTGAGATGGGAGAATGTTCAAACTGGAGCTTGTTTTCATTTCATGTTTAATTTCCTGACGCCTAAGCCCCCGGCTTTCCATGGCCGCCCCCTCTGACCTCGGAGAGACTCACAGACAAGAAAAGCGCAGCAGCAACACAGGCAAACACACACACACACATACACACACACACACACTCAGACACATACACTCATGCATATGGATACTTGCAATAAAACACACACACGCACCAATATCAATACACACACAATTATAATCACTAACACACGCAGTAGTTTAGCGATGAATTAAATCTCTCATAAACACACAATCACACCCACAGACACAGATGCACATGAACTTCTCTATTGTCAGGGGTTTAAGTATGAATTAAGCATTTCACCATGAGAGTCATATATTAATGACCACAAAATCGCAACCTATTTTCTTCAAGTATGACTATAAACAGGCAAAATAAATAAATAAATAAGCTGTGCTGAATAGTTGAGCGGAGAGATCATCAATAAATTTCACGGACTGAAAGTGTCCAATTCATTGCTTTGCTGTCTTTCTGCAGAGAACAGCAGTATATCACATGTTGTCGTACAGCACTGCTTGGCTTTGTAAGAGTGTGCTGTAACAAATATGCACCTCTTAATTTTTGTAGTTTTTATTTGATACGTCCTGGGCAGCAGAAAACTGAAGAGAGATGCATTGAGGACTGAAGTCGTTGACTACCTACCAAAGCCATTAAAGATCTTTATTTATGTTCCTGGCCTGGGAGCGAAGGGGGGAGAAGCTTTGAAGTCTGAAGTCTGACAGGCTAACCCAGACTCTCTCTCTCTATATATCTCTCTCTCTCTCACTCACACACACACACACACACACACACACACTCTCACCTTTTCTCTCTCACTCTCTCTCTCTCTCACACACACACACACAACACACACTATCTCTCTCTTTCTCTCTCTCGCTTTCTCTCCCCCTATGTCAGTCTCTGCTGTGACCATGGCAACTGATAGATTGCCCCTGCCGTCATTCAAAGGCAACCCCTGTTTGACCCGGTCCAGAGCGAAGTTCAAGTCCAAAGCTGTGCACCACAGTGACAATGTGTTTCAAAGACTGTGGACAAGTAATAACCAGAATTTTGTGATTATATTAAAAGGGAAGAGGGAAAAAAAGCTTTGATGCTTTGAAATGACTGTCCCACGAATGGTAGCATTTAATCTGTTGTTTCCAATCCCTAAATTATGAAATAATCTTTTGCAGGAAGAGAGCATAGCCCATTTGGTCCAAACCTAGGCAAAAAGGAGAGAGGAGGGGGTTAGGGGGTCTCTCCAAGCAACAATCCGACAAGGGAAAATGTGAGGGTTTTGTGCGGATTGCGTATGTCTGTAAGGTATGTTTTTGAAATGCGGGTCAAACCCTACAGTCACTCAACAGAGTCTGCTGTGTGTTGTCAGGCTGCAGAGTTAATTAGATTCATCTGGAGGCACGGATGGGCCTGTGTGGATTCCAAATGAATGCAGTTATTTCACTGTACCCCCGACGCATGGCCAGGTTCGCCCTCCTGACAGTGTCTCTGTGTGCACATGGAAATTGGACGTGGCATCTAAAAGTGTTTTTTTTATTCCCTAGCCAAATGGACTTTGATGTTCTTTTTTTGTTGCCCCTCGAACATTGTGCGGTGAGGCAGCCTGAACACGGACTGGAAGTTTTGAAAAATGTTTGACCCTTGACCTTTTGGTGGCGTCTGGAGCATATAGAGTGAAATTCTCTCACCAGTCCAGCCCCTCACCCACATCTGTCTCACACGCACGCAGACACACACACACACACACACACATGCACATGCACACACACAGTCTTGAACCTGGCAGGCAGTTCTTGCATACAAGACAACAATGGTCTCTGATTCCTGCAACTCTTCAAGTTAACTCTTAGTTGACCAGTTTTATGGAGTCGCTAATACCCTCATATGGCCTCACACTGTGAAAAAATAAAATTCATAACATTGAACCATAAACAGTATAGTTTGATTGTCAGATCAACAAGTTTTCATGTTGATTTTGAAAAACAATGGCAGTGCCTAAATTGAACGTACAAACAAATCATTTACTGTCAAGAAATATTTGGAGTGGCTTGGCTAACCTGCACCCGGGCCTCCGTAAGATCGGTCCTCAGGGCGAGCTGCTCGCGGGCGTAGACATCGGGATAGTGCGTCTTCTGAAAGACCTTCTCCAGTTCCTCCAGCTGGTAGCTGGTGAAGGTGGTGCGGTTGCGTCTTTTCTTGCCTTTGTTGCTCTCTGCCTCGCTCTTCTCCAGTGGGCTGGCCAGCTCAGAGCCCGGCCGATCTGACGGGCCCTTCACACTCGGCTCCTTCACGTTGAGGTAACTGCCATCCATCCCCGTGGGGTCGGAGCTCGGGGGTAGTTCAGAGTCAGTCAATCCAGTGCCGTCTTTACCTATATGAGGTCGTTCACAAAGAAAAAAAGACAGAAGTATAGTTGGTTACAAAAGTAATCAGTCATCAAGACTTTTTCAAGACTTCATCAAGACATTCCCATTTTTGGCGGGAATGTGCCATCCATGTGATCAGTCACGTTACTGCAGGATACAGACACATCTAGAGAGAGCAGGAAAGATCCGTTGTGAAAAAGTGTGTGTGTGAGTGAGTGCAGCTAACCTTTACACTCCATGCCTACTCCTCCACAGTCACACACCAGATCTCCTCAACACACACACAGCTTTACTTTTTTTGTCACCTGAGATTTCAAGAGACCATTCTGTCACAGACCTCTCTTTGTCCTGCTCTTTTCGAATACAGTATAAATACAGTATTTTTACACGGTCGAATCGAGAACCTTCACTCTGTGTACACAAACAGGCATATAAATAAATTGTCCAGGAGGGGGTCTGGTTTGGATTCGGGCGCCCAGCACTTTTCTGTCAGACACTGTAGAGGCTCCAGCCAATCACCGCAAGACGTCAGAAACAGAGAGAGAGAGACTGACTGGAGTGACTGGCCACGGTTGCCTCTGGTGGAAAAAGGCATATTTACATGAATGTATTTTTTTCCCGTTGTGTTTTGGCCTATTCCTTCAATATAAGTGTCTTTTCTCAACTGGAGTCCTAAGGTGTGTGGACACAGCCGGGGAGAATGAATAGTGACCCAGAATGGATGCCTCCTGTCTGTTTGAAGATCCTCCATATTTGGAGCTGGCTTCTTCTCCTCAGGAGTGGGAACAAGACAGCGGATGAGAGACTGATTTGGTCTGCTCCTCCCCATACCAAGCCGAGCCGAGACAAGAGGCTTGCTTTTTGTCTGCCCACAAATTTGTGGCGCGCAGCCTCCAGAACAGTTTTCATACGGTTCCAAGCGAATATTTGGGGATTTATCTAGAGAGATAGAGCAAAAGTGCTGTTTCACTGCTGCGTGGTTCCCCCTTCTGTTCAGACATCTGAGTGCTTCGGCAGGGGTGAGCTAATCCTGCAGAGGATAGGGAGAGTTCAAAGATCTTTGAATACTGATCACGATAGAGCAACATAAAATTTGACAATGGTAGCAAATGTGAATAGTTTTGGTCTACATATGTGGGTGTGTTACTTTACGTCACAATATACATTTTTCAATGATCTTTTTTTGTATGAGGGCTCGACTCTGGTCTGCATAAAGGGGTATCCCCTCCACCTTGCAAAAATAGAACACAGAACTAAACGAACGTTTGCACCTCTGGATCCACTTTTACCCTTCTCTAGTACAATTCAGGACATCCAGCTGGATGCAGTGACCTCATCTATGCGTCACTCACCTATGCTGACCACACACTAGCCTCTCATTGAAATAATCTACTTCCTCTCACTCTGTTTTCAGCACCTCAAAGTGTTTGTTCTTCTCTACTTACTCCCTCCCTCTCTCTCTCTCTCTCTCTCTCTGAAACTCTCTCCCTCTCTCACTTATGGTTTGGATGTTCATTGTAGCACAGACTATGCACATTGTCTTCATGCATATTTCAAAGGTGCAACCAGTGAGGCATCCAACACATGAGGACCAGCCCTGCGTTCCCTTCCAGTCTCTCTCCACTCCAAAGACTTCCTCTGCCTTTGCTTAGCTCCTCCGAGGATTTCTGGCATGGCAGCGCGGGGATGCTTGTGGTAAACTCAAATCCCACCCTTTATAGTCTCCGAATCCACACATTGATAGTTGTGCTGAATGCGCTGCTTGCAACCCAACAATGTTTTGAAACAGGCCCAGAGCACATTTTTCACTCGGAGCCAAGACTCCCAAAGTGTTGCTTCAAGTTCTCGCACTGTCAGAGAACTAAGTCAGGATTTGAGTGCTATTCTCTGAACATATAAAGGGGTTCTGAAGGATCGAAAAGAATGCCATTGCCTGTACTCCAGATGGTTCTATAGGCTGAAACCAGCGTTGACAGAGAACATGGAAAGAGATGAATGTTCAGACAAAGGACAATCACTGGCATGATGAGAGATGTGGCTTTGAATATCCTGAAATCACATATGATAATGCTTGATCATGTACCTGAACATGATTGTACGTGAGCACAGTAAATTATCTTGAGGTGACTTTCATGCACTCGTCATTCCTCTTCTTAATACGAGGTGACAGTCATACTTTAAAGAAACATCCTACTTCACTAACTTCACTCCTCTAACACTTTAAGCCTTCCTATTCCTCCCAAACTAGAGCTAGCAACTTGAACCTGAGAGAACAATAATAGTAAAGCTCACCTCTGTATGTTGGCAGCCCCTTTGAGTTAGTAGAGGTCAAATGTTTAAAGGGGTCAGCCATTTAATCACTGTTAGAAACAAGAGGAAAACATCAAAGTGTAATTTAACTGGCTGTTAAGCGGTAGGACGTCCCCTCTGCTTTTATGGAGAGTGATGGGTAGGGTCACCTGAAGGCAAATTAAAGAAACACTATAAATTAGGCACCCTTACGATGCCTGGGAAGGGTTAATGACCTACCATTCCAAAATTAAAGGACGTTTTTAACACACATATAAACTGAGTCACCAGTGACTGTTAAACGGGCATGATGGCCCCTAGATCATCTGACAAAGCCGAGAAAATATGTTTTGCCTTTCGACAGCTCTTTCCTTTTAGTGTGCTGTGATTTCACAAATAGTTTTCCTTAAGATTTTTTGTTTTCCCTTGCTGTCATCCAGTCAGCCAATCCCATACGTCTGGAGAAACTGTCTCTTGCTTCATACAAGAATGTGTTATGCCATTAAATCCCTGTAAAGCAACATTGTTTTTTTCTGCTCCAGTGATGTGCAGGGAAGGACTCCATCTGAAATCCCTTTCTTCTGTTTCTTTCTTGGGCCTTACAAGATGCCTTAAAATAAGTTGCTATGGCCAAATGTATGCGAGCAAGACACAGGTAGTTCTGAAGTTCCCAGATGTTTCCAGCAGAAGATCTATGCCAGCAGATTGCACAGGAATGCAGATTCCATGAGAAACGAGCGGCGTTTCCGTTAAACTGTAGAATGTGATGAATTGCCTCTCATAAGATAGCCCTGTCCTATAGAGATCTCACCAAGTCAGGTTTCAGGACACGACTGGCGTTCATCCAGCACGCTTTTGTGATCTATTCTATTCAACAATGGAAAGCATGCAAGGATACAAAGAAACTACAACAGCTAGTGAAGTCCTGTTCACTCCTATGCTTTACTGCTTGTCTTCAATACTCCCTTCTCTGTAAAACAATAGGTTGCCCATGGCTCCAATAAAGTTGATTTTCTTATCACCATTGAGTATACACACTGCAGGTAGCAGTCCATAACTGATTTATCATGTCCATAAAAGTTTGCAGCTCACTCTTATGATATTATACAAGCTTAGCACCAAGCATGTGGATTACTTGGATTACTCAGTGCTCACTCAGTGCTTTATTTACACAAACAGTTTGTTTACTTTGCATGGAGATGGGATGGAAAACATAATGTGGTGTCCAGGGTTGTGGTAATTTGTGTGGTTTTGAACGCACTTGAAAACTAAGCATAGTCCACTGATAGTACTTTGCTATTGTACTACAGCACAGCACCACTTCGCTCCAACAAATTTGTGCGAAATCAGGAGAGCTGGATGGGTGCGTGGAAACTTCTCTGGGTCCCACAAAGAATGCCAGTGTTAACCCGGTGGACAGGATCTCTGAATGTTTACCACCTGGGTCGGACTACAAAAAGGACTTTTTCTCTGGGAAGGCAAGGGAAGAGAGAGACGAGTGTATCTTCTTTAGAGTCGAGGTCTCACAGAAGCAGGAGCCAGGGTTGCAGTCAGTGTTCACATTCTTTGTGAGTCATGACAGGGAGAGAGGCAGACAAGCAAGAGACAGTTGAAGCAGCTATTGTTTTGGAGTAGTAAAGATGTGCATGTGTGTTTCGTGGTGATGGCTTTGTTATGGTCAATGGCGAGAAGCATGACACATTAACAAACATACTGTATTTAAACACTCACTCTTGCCCCTTCCCCCCAACCCCAACACAAATGCTCACACACACACACACAGTATGTATCTGTGATTGCCTGCAAAAATAACTGTTGTAATAAGACAGATCATTCCCAAGATTAAAATGCATGGTAAACAGGGAGACTAGCTATGATATTGCAGTAAGCGATTACAACATGGAAACCATGAGTTGCTTTACACTTTCTCCATCTTACTGCCATGTGGTATAGATGACCAAAGGAAACTAGTGTTAGTGTTCTTCATTCACGCTCTCTCTGGCTATATCTGAATGCAAAGCAAGAAATCTTGCACTCCGCGTATACGTTTGCATGCTGAGGCAACAACATCCTTACTCTCATACCCTTTTCTTTTTCAATTTCCTGGTCATTTTTCTTAATCTCTACCCTTGTCCTTTCCTTCACTCATATATGTTTGCTCTCACTATAAGTCTACATTGCAATTTTTTTTTTATTCGCAATGTGTTAGTCATCAGCACATACACTACCCCTGACATCATCCTCCAGATCTTTAAACACATACTTACAGCATGCCCTTTTGACAGGATGTCTTTGAACTTATGCTTTGTTCAGCTCTTCCAGCGCACACGCTGGCAAAGTATGTACTGTATTCAACTCTTAGTCCTATTCAGTATGCCCTGCTTTTTGATGACCATCATATGATGTAGAAGGGACTCCTGTCTACAAAATCTACAGGATTTTCTGACCATGAAGAGGACGATGGAAATGGATAAATCTTGACTGTATGGTCAACTGCACACTGACATATACATGGGAAGCTTTGAGATGAATTTGTGAACAAAACTGTGCTACTTGAAGTTTAATGGCTTGGGTGTAAATAATAACAATAATGTTGTTTGTATTTTCAAGTCAAAGTGTCTGACTCACATTATATTTAGATTATTAAGAGAAGGAACTTGTTGTTTTGTTGTCTGGGTGGCTTCTCCGCAGCCTGCCTTCTCAACCCTCTGACGATAAGCCAAACTGGCACTCTTCAGTATTTCCAAAGATGCTCCAACTCTACAAGTATTTTGCTCTTTCTGTGTCTGTCTTCCCTCTCAGCTCTCAGTCCTGCACAGTGACAGCTCCAAATGCTTCTCCTGATGTTACATAAAAACCATGTCCTGTGATGTAAAGGAAAATACATGTTCACTCTCTCTCTCTCTCACTCACACACACACACAGACACACACAGAGCGTAAAAACTACAAAAAAAGTTTAGAAATCTGTCAGTGGAGACTGCATAAAAGTCGGCCGTCTTGAATGTCTCCAATCATCTTAGAGTATGAGATCCCTGAACCTGTCTGAATCTGTTTATTTACATGGGGCATTATTTAAGGCAGGGTTATGTAAACCAGTCGCCCCCTGTCATTTCAGAGGAATCCCTATGGTATTGGGTGGGCTCCACTCTGTGAGTATGAATAATGGTTTTTGGGATCTTGAGTTAGCCCATCTGCCACAGATTAATAATGAACTCCTCTGTGTTTCTGCCCTGCCTTTCTGCCGACTCCCGAGCACTTCGATTAGTCTCCGCAGTTTGATTCTAATCAGCCCTGTGGTCAGGTACTGGTACGGGTACCCCCAGGGGCACCACTAAAATTTTTGGGCCTGATGACAGAAAATAATTTTAGGCACCCCAAACATTGATTATTATATACTGACAGTGCCAGCCCCCCCCCCCCCCCCCCCAAAAAAAAAAAGTGCCGCTCCTGGATGCACCAGTACACCTTCCACTGTTGCATCCCTCATCTCCCTGCATGCTGTAATTCCAAGACTATCCTGCTGACACCAGAATAACACCAGTGTCTTTGGTCTCAGTTGAAAATCTCACACTCACCTGAACTATTTGATATCAGAATTTATAATGTTTCAGAAATAGCTTTAAGAAAGAGTTTAGCTTCAGTGGCCTAATCCATTGCCCTAGCTCCATTTCAAAATATACAATTTAATAACACTCCAGAATCAACTGTTTGGAGATAAGCTATTACACTCAGCATCAGCCATAACATCTTTACATACATCTCATCTGTCTTCATCACTATAGTCAGGGAAAGGTAAATAACAATTTAGGCAGTTTTAAAAAACAAACCTAAAACCTAAAAACAGCTTTTGGCAAAACACCAGTGTGTGAATATAATACCCACTTGCACCTCCCATGCCAAGTGTTCTATATTTACCGTGCTTGTCTTATTCTTACTTAACGGCTCTCTCCAATAATTGTAAGAAATGTGTTTCCACTTTGTCAGGCAGTACAAAGCAGAGGCTCAGCACATAGTTAATCCTTACAGTCTAGCTTGTCCTCTCATTTATCCTCAATTATTCGTTGAATGTAGAACTTTCCCCTGTCCATTAGTTTCCCTTACTGAGTGGGACCACAACGTATTTTTGAGGTTATGCTGACCACCACAGGCATGGCACCATCTCTCAATATACTTACGATACGGGAAAAGCTAACCTCTTTACCCTGTTTTTGCCTTCTTGTGCATAATTCAGGTGGATGTCTTTGCATGGGTGAGATCGGACTAGGCCTGGTAGTTGTGCAATAGCCTAGTCTATCTTGCAGTGACTCCAAGACCACAGTTTACAAAAAGCCTGTTGACGCTTGAGGCTTTGGCCATCTCCCAGCACAACCATCCCCACAAAAAGATGTAATGCATTCATCTGGCTGACGCCTTGACTCCAGAAAATACAACAGCATAAAGCTCCTCATGGGAGACGTTTCGTCAATAATGACTGCAAATCGCTAATTGCGCTTGCCAAATGTCCTGCTGTTGAGAGCTGGCTTGCTTCACTTGCAAATGGTAGCGCACAATCTGGTGAACAAATTAAAATGAAAGAAGTTTGCTAAAAACAGCTAGGAGAGTTAACGTGATTTTAATTCTATGACTAAGTAGAGACAAAGCCTACTTCCACTCCATTAGTTTACCAACGATTGATAGATGATAATAATAAATTATATTTAATTTGCACAGCGACATGGCGCGCCAACGGGAATAAAACGTTCGTATATCAATCAAGACTTTTAATCTTATACTTATTATACAGGCCTAGCCTATTTATTGCTGCTAAACAAAATGTCACTTTCCAAATCCAAGAGTTAATTAGCCTAAGAAAAACAAGGAATAGCACAACAATAATAATAATAATACGTTTTCATTATGGCCTATCTTGCATAATCCATTCACCAGAAGATTAGTAGTAGTTTATAAAATAATCCACTTTTCAGTGTAATCTATTCCTGTCTGTCGTGATTTCAACTTCCCCTTAAATCTCCCTATAGGGCTCGTAAATAAGATGGAAGTAATTCGGGAAGATAAGAGTCGTGCATGCTCTTCAAATGTCGCGCATTTCTTCACCAAACGGCCTATTAAAAAAGAAAGAAACGAAAAGAAAACCATCTGCGCAACAGTCCCCCCTTTAAAAACTAATTTTATACTTACATGCAAATGAAGATGAGAGACAGGAGGAATTGATTGGTTTTGCTTTATGTGGCCATTAAATGTTTATTAAAATACCGCAATGTCACGCTCATTATTTGTTCAAAACATTGTGTCCTTTCCTCTTCAACATGTCTACTTCAACATATAGGGTAATAATAATAACAATACTACTACTACTACTACTAATAATAATAATAATACAAACAATAATTTAATCATCGAGACATTTGCGTCGTGTGAAGTGGTAACAGCTATATTCAATTCCCTTACAGCATACAGGACATGTCTAATGGATAATTTAAGGCCAGAGTAGCCCCACTGCGCATAATGCTGTCAATCCCAATGATTTATTGTTAATTTCGAGACTTCAGCAGGCTGCTTATTGTGTTAGTTTTGAAAAACGTTAACGGGGTTTGATTCAAATGGAGTCTATCCATCCCTTTCTTGGACTTATTTTCACTGAAAACAGACTGCATGTGCTGTTATGGGAAAGGAAAAACGTACTT
The DNA here is from genome assembly GCA_027481765.1 of Tenualosa thibaudeaui. Lineage (NCBI taxonomy): Eukaryota > Metazoa > Chordata > Actinopteri > Clupeiformes > Clupeidae > Tenualosa > Tenualosa thibaudeaui. Next base: position 22,148,020 of record JAIFZK010000007.1, read on the forward strand.
CTTTTTGCCTTGACAGTAGCCTGCGTAGTAGTAGACAATAGGCCTGCGCAAATATTTAAGACTTAGACCATAGGCAATGAATCCTAAAATACACATAGTTTTGCCCCATGATAATTCTGATCATATCAACTGTAAATTCTTCTTCTATACATGAATGAAACACGGCCAGGTGAATTGTTATAGATGAATTTTCTGTCACGTAAGGTGTAAACAAATAGCATACAAAACAAATAGCATGCAATTTCCATTTTGAATATTTCCATTTTGACCCAGCTATTATATTCATTTTAAACCACAAACAGAAATGTTATAATAAACTAGGCTATGCTTCATCGATTTAGCGGTCACTTCTGAATTTATAAGGCCTACTTTATGGCTGGCGTTGCACCATAACTGATGCCGAATTTTCCGACTCAAATCAGAATGAAAACAGACAGGATAAAAAATTATTTCAAGCTATTATCTGTAAAACCGAATTTGCATTGCATGCATGACTGAAGAATTTGACTTCAATCATTTCTGAAGAAAGTACACTAATCAGTCTGTAAAAACACAGAAAATCCGCAATATAGGCAATATGTTTAATGTTATAATTTTAAAAACTCGTCCGTCAGCTTCCATCCCGCACTGGCACACTTTACATTGTTGACTGTAAAGGGTCTCGACCTTGCTGTGCGATGGTCAGTTGTCTGTCTGTGCTATTAGTCTCCACCTTGTCTGTGCTATGACATTATCCGTGTCATTTCTGCTTTCAGTATTAGCGTACAAAAGTAATAGGCTATTAGTAGAAATGACACATTTCTAAACGTACACTCTCTGCATTTTCTGTTGAATAGCAAACTGGTTCTAAACCATTGTGTTTTACGTTATCTCCTGATTTATGACCACGACAAAGGCCTTTCACGCTCTTTTGGTGCACAGACGGTCAGATGTTCAAGAGAACATGCCATTTTCATTTGTGCCTGAAAGAAACCATATTAACGTGAGGCTGTTTTCACGGTGCACAATGCAAAATCTGAATCGGCCATAGCCTATCCGTACTTGGGCCTGTTCACCTCTGGCCCTACTTCGTCCTGACAAAATTATACGGGACTGAAATAAGATGGTATAGTGAACATCTGTCTAACATATATAGAGTCAATCATTGCAATACAGTGTAAAAAATATATCCCGTGAACTATATGGTAGCCTAATTATATTATTTCTGAATAACATGTCCACCGTCATGATAAATCAATTGCCTTGGCGTTAATGGCGTGCATACACTGCATAGGAAATAGAGCGGTACCGATAGACTCAATACCATGGGCAAAACAAAACGGATAAAACAACGATAGCAAATGCCTTAAAAAGTTAAACGGTGGCCCATGTTGAGTTTAGTCTATTATGGTTCAACGCTATCGCTGACTCTATTTCGAATGATGTTTGATTATCTTAAAATTAAGTTCAAATAAAAGCCTGTGGTGCTTGAGACCACGCCGACGAATAGTGTTCCTATTGCTATCTGCAAACGTGTTAATTCAATTGTCTGATTCATTTTCAATAATGAGGATTGTAATCCAGATTATCGCATTACTTAATTCAATTTCATTGTCGAAAAGAAACGTCAATGATGAAGTCAGTAATGTCGTCCACATTGCGTTAATTGTGTTGATGACTAAATGAGGTTGTACAATAAACCAAATATGATTAGATGTAGCGAGTGAGTGACAGGCAATGTAGCCTGATGATGGACTACTACTGCGAAATCGGAAAATAGTTGCAGGCGGAAGACCCTGGCCACAAGGAAATTTCGGGGGATCATGAGCGAAACAATTGAGATTTCGAGACAGACATATTCTTAAAATAACCAAACTCTTCTATACAGACAACGAACTTAAAACACGCAGCTGGTTTTACTTGATAAGGGTCTGGAAGAACGTACCATAGCAGGAGATGAGTGCGCCGTTGTGTCCGCTGTCCTGATGGAGTTTGTTGCCTTCCGGGGGTGTTTTGCAAGTAGGTCTCTGCATGAAGAGGTGGTATTTGTTAAAGGTGCCTTCCCCACCCGGCGCATCCAATGACTGGCACTCCTGTTGGAAAGGACTCCGCGACTTCTCCCCGTAAGCTTGACCTTTGCTGGGGAGGAAAGTGGGGCTGTATTTGTTGTCACTTGGCTGGAATGTCCTGAAAGGATTGGCCTGCTGATCCCTACCTTGCGCCGAGGACGGGCTATAATATGAATCCATGGATGTCATATCGCAGTATGAAACGCACGTATCTGCGTTCATTCCTAAAAAACTTGGTAGCAAGTACGTCCAAACTTTTTTTCTGTCTTTCCTGAAGAACGCCTCACACGCTCATGCACAGACAACCACGCACTCGCATGGATTCACACACGCACGCACGCACACACTCACTCACACACCCACACTGGAACGGCAGCTGGAGTTGGTTAAAAATGATTCAGATGTTTTCCAGAGACTAGGCTGAGCAAATGCTAAAAAGCCCCCTTAAGGTTTGGTGGGGTAACAAAATGCGTCTCTACAGAGGATGCTGCGCGTACGGCCCCTATCATACTACTCAATGTGCCACTCGAACTGAATGAAGTCTTTACCCAATGTTGCTGTGTAACTTAGACGCGATAAATAGGGAGGTTAGGCCATTGCACACAGGAAAAGAGGGACACTATTTTTTTCCACAAACACGTGGGACACACAACACATGACATTAATGCGATTAAGACTGAATATATAACTGACAGAACTTGGAGAGGGAGGGTTGTGGTTTTGAGATTCTGAGTCGCTTGTATAAAACTAAATCTACACTGGAGTCAGGAGTAAATTTTATAGAAATTTGGATCTGACTGATATTTGTTAGTGTCAAAGGGAATACTCAAATCCCAACTCTGTTTTATAGGCCAACAGCGTGTTGAAAAGTGGTGTCACTTTGGTGGTGTCTTGAGAATTGAGCCATGCGTTTTTATTAATCTTTGAGATGTAACTTCCGCTTTTACGCAATCCGCAAATACCACTAAACGCACTTTGAATGTAGGCGTCCCTCGTAAACGCACTCATAGTGTCCGATGACAAAGAGCCAACCAAACCCTCATGATGGCCCTGTCACATTTGGAAGGATTATGTATGGATTAATTAAACATGTAATACACAAGAGCAGCACTGTTAAAAATATATATTTTCAACGTTAAACTGATCACAATTATTGCCAAAGGGGATCACATCCAAACATGTGTTGCACTGTCTGTTTATTAAGTATAAAAATACTTCCCCTGATATTAAGATATGGAGAGCCATTTGGGATTGTGGTAGCCCAAGTATAAATTGTCAAAACACTATTAAAACCTCATAAGTCATGTTCAGGAATAGGCTATTCATGGTGCCACAGATCCCAGTGTAGATTGGGCGCTGCTGGAAAATGCGCCGGAATTATTTGCATGGTGGTAGACGATTTCGTCTATAAATTTATCGTCTTCAATAAAGTAGGTTACTCTCGACGGAAAGGTCAAATGTAATTTCACAGCAAATACTCACCAGTTAATTTCCTTAATGTCCTTCTGCTTTTGCAACACAAGTACTTTCGGGTTTCTCTCATTTTGATTGCCATTAACATAGAGAATCAAATGGATTGCTTGACTTTTCAGATTTGGCAGTTTGCTCACATTTCGTCTCGTCTAATATTTAATCTGTATTTGTATATTACTCGTGATCTATTAAAGTAGCTACCCTACATGAACAAAAACGTTATTATCCATATGTCAAGAGTTAAGATTTTAATGTGTATACTTTTGTTGGCTTCAGTGGGCTATTACTATATTCTGTACATTAAACGAATTTTACTTGGGTTTTATGGAATTACTTTGATGAATATTTATTCAAGGAGTGTATCACTCGGTAAGTCAAGAGTCAGTTATTCTGCTATGGTCTGTTTGCTCTATCGCATTTATTTCCATTTATTTTAATATAAAACAACATACCCACATTAACAATATTGTATATCATGCAATGAAAATTACAGTAAATCAGTTATGCAAAAACAATGATGAAGTCGAAGTGCCAAATGGCTGCAGCTCTTTTTGTCCAAATGTGATGAGAAATATCAGTGTCGTCAGGTTTATTAGCCTACCCGTTACGTTTTAGAAACTGAAAATGCTAGTCCATGTATCATTAGAACGGTTAGTTAGCAAGACCAATTTTCAAAATAAAAGGCGCTGTCTGGAAATATTTCAACATATAAAAGTAAACACCATGGATTTGGGAGATACTGCCACCCTATTTTTAGGTAACCAACAGGTAGGAAGCTGTTCATTTGTGGACTGTTGTCCTCCTAAATTGTGCTGTAGCAGATTAAATCAGATCAGGCTCTCATTTCGTTTGTCAGTGGCTAAATTTGAGCAGGGAAAACAACTGCCAATGGAGCACTAGTCAGGAGCTTTCATTGAACATGGCAGCTGTGTTTCTTTAGGTTCTCCATTACATCTGTTACATTGTATATTTTTACTACAACGCTGGATAGCCTTAACCAGGACTGCTACTAACTGTTTGTGATGTGTGTTATTCATTACACATAGGCCTACATGATCAGCATGGCTGTTTTCAGTTACATTTATACCTGTTTTTTGTCTTTATCACAACATAGGCAAGGTTACCTCAATCGTAATGGTGTTAGACATTGTGCAATTTTGTATGTGTTATTAGATATAAAATATGATGTGTAAAATGTATATAAAGAATATGTAAAATGCAATACAAAATAATGGTCAGTTCCATTCAGAATCAGCACATTTTATAAAATATGTCATATTACTGATGTCTAATATATATAAGCATTAGGGCACTTTGTGTCCTCTCTTTATCAGTGTAACCCTCACTCTTGTAAACATGAAATTATAGCCTCCTTAAATACTAACATCTTTTTGTTGTTGTTGTTGGAGCATTGGACTTATTTATTGGATCAATAATAACAACATACTGTACAAACCATATTCACCACACTGCTATTTTGCCCTTTTATGTTCCTTTTGTAATTTATTTTAAACCGGTTTAGATGTTAGAATGGAGCTGTACATATAACCTGATTTGGGATGAAATGCCTTGGGTAAATATTAGATATGGAGCCCCAACGTTTTTGCAGGGGAAAAAAAAAAAAATCAAAATGGTTGGTCCTTTGCCCACAGTGGAGTCACTGGTATTACCACAGGCACCTCTCACGCTGTGCAGGTATTCATTAATGAGGCTTTGAATGTATGTTGTTTTTCTATAATTGCTGCGCTACCACTTAAATGTAGTGTTTCTCCCCGGCCAACATAATGAGACAGATTTGGCAGTAAAGGTACAATTCTCTTTTTGTTTTGGTGATGAGTGTACCTGATGTTAAAAGATCACAGCACTGAAAAATCTGTTTGTTGGATATGAATTTAATGCCAGCAGTAGAAAATGCATAATAATAGACTTCACTGTTTTTCAAACGTCGTGCTTAATATGATGATGATGAACATGAGATTTGCAAGAGTTAGAAAATAATCAGTATATGTTGAACAGAATGACATGTAATTGAAAGGATGTTTTTTTTAGGAACTCTGTGTTTAGCCTTATGGTAGCCTTTATGAATTACTTGTATGTAGTCCTGCTGCATAGAGGAATGGAAGCTGAATGTAGTCATGAAAAAAGAATGGAGAAGAGACAGGTTGTTCCCATCAGTCTTTCTGAACAGTGTCAGCCTCCTTCACCAGGTCAGAGTCCAGCCAGCCACTCTGAGCCAATAGCCCTGGAGCAACGTTGTCTTTCTCTGCCCTGGGACTGCAATAACAATCCTGTGGAAGGGAAGGATCCAGGGAAGGATTCATCAGCAGTGTTCTACATCAGCTAGCTTCAAGGAAGCAAATGAAAAGGACGAAAAGGAAAAGGATTTAATGTGTGTAACATAAACAACAAGCTCATCAAGGAGCTATAATGAAAGTGACCATAAGGTTTGTAGGCCAGTTGTTTTTCTGCACTTAACTTACAAATCCACCCCCAAAGATTATGGACAGAATAGAAGTCAGAAAGAAAAATAAACATAGATTAAAAGTTGCTCTTTCATAACATTCATCTGATATTGCTTCTTATTCTGCTAATGAAAGCCATAGGATATGGCCTCTTTCTCTGTCATTAAGGTGTTAGCATTTTTTTCAAATACTCAAAATGTATAATTTTCTGCAGTTGCTTATTTTGTATGAGTGTTTCCCAAACCATCTCTAAAAACATGTAAAATGTGTACTTCTTTAGACCTAGTTTCCCTAGCATCCTGAAGCTTAATTAGCAGCTAATATACTTTATTAAACCACAACCTTTAGACAGCTTGTGTTGGGTCAATCATTATGGCAACAGGAATACCTCAATGCAAGAGAAAATGCAACAGGCCTTTGGAAGAAAGTGTTTGTTTAAAATGCCATGGTTGAATGGCACACAGATCTGTGGTGACTTGGTTCTGACCTATGGCAGCTGCATGCTTTGTGTTAACTCACTTTCTCTCTCTTTATTTCTCTCTCTCTCTCTCTCCCTCTTCCTACTCTCTGTGTGTGTGTGCGCGTGTGTGTGTGTGTGGTTACTAGACCTATTTAAAGTGGAGAGACAGCCAGAGATTAAAAGAGGTTGGTTCAAGGATTTAAGACCTCTGAGTATTAACGGAGGTCATAACATTTCTTGAATATTTGAACATAGAACATTTCTTAAGGCATGCAGTCCTATAATATGCTTCATTTATAATTAATGGATTTATACAGAAATATATTTAACATGTAACTTATTTACATGTTGCAGGTTTACATTTATTTAGAGGCAGTGATGGTATGGTGGTGCCTGGCTAACTTGCTAATAGCCTGGAAATTGTGGGTTTGAATCACAGCTGCCACCGTTGTCCCCTTGAGCAAGGCACTTAACCCTAAGTTGCTCTAGGGGAGAAGTACTTGACAAATGTAAGTCACTTTGGATAAATCCGTCTGCTAAGTGCATAAATGTTATTTATGAAAAGGTCTTTTGTTCACACATAGGCTATTCACAATTCCTAACAGGCTCCATTTGAAAGAAGTGGCTTTTAAAAGCTAGAGTAAAAGAAAGAGACACTCAGTACTGTAAAGTAGGCACTCAGTGGAGTAAAATAGGCACTCAGTGCTGCACAAGCCTTCTTGGGGTCTTCTTCACTCATGTTTTAAGTTTCCCAGAGAATCCTTAGTCAAGATGTGCCTTCTGTTAACATCTTTTCCCAAAGGTTGGTTCTTGATGATCTGTCCTTTATAACAAGCTAAGCTCCAACTTGTGTCATGCCTGTTGGACTGATCTAATGCACATGCATGCTCAAATCTAAACGATGAGTTTCAGAAGTGTGCATTTATCCTCTTCAGAGACACATTGGAAGGTGTCTCTGATAAAAACACATCATTCATGGAAGGGTTAAATGCAGAAAACTTGATGGGATCAGAAGAGTGTATATACTATGCAGGCTACTTAGTATAAACAAAAACGTACTATGTTCAGTCTTCAGTGGGACACTTAATAGATTGGTATATACTTAATAGTATATTAGATAAAATATATTAAATATTAGATATGAGATACAGAGTGCCATGATATACACCTGTAATATATTCTAAAATAGATTAAAAGTTTGCAAAAAGTCAGAAATTGTCTTGCAGACTCAGTAGAGGAAGACAGAGCCAGAGAGACTGATGTAGAGAGAGAGGGAGAGCAGGACAGAAATGAAGAAAAATTTTCCCTGTTATGCCACCAGTATGACAGACACCAGGACGAATTGCAAATGTGAGCTGCTCCTGGGTCCTGTGAAGTCAAGCCAGCCTCTGCCCTTGATTTGGGCCTAATTAAAGGAACGCTGAGAATTTGTGAAATACCAGTTGAACTTTAACAAATGGCCCCTCAGTCTTTGCCCAGCGTCTCCGCACAGAGGAGGCCTATATGCGTCTGCTCTGATGGAATCAGTCAGTCATTTGTGCTCGGCTTTATTTGATACTGACCTTTCTGAGTATATAACACAACACTTAAGAGCTGCCTTGACCTTGTCTTATTCGATCAGACTGCAGAGAAACAGTTACAAGAAAAAATACTTTATGCACATTTAAAATGACCATTGTAAGCAATACAAGGAGCTAACATTACTATCTGGTCACATCCAGATGATTTCAACTAGTTAACAAAGAGACAGAGATGCCATTTTGAGCCCAAATATTGATCATATTATTAAAATCTCTGGTCTCTAAGTTCTCTGGGGCCCCTGTCAGTGTCTGGCCCGTAGAATCATCCTAACCTTCTGGGGAGAAATAGTATTAGGAATCAGATAGCAGTTTGATATAGTACAAGTATTCACTGACATCACTAAAGGTGTATTATGATTTTTAATATTTTGAAAGGAGAATATAATGTTTACAGTGCTGACCTCAAAATTTAAAAACGCAGTGCAGTGTGAAACAATGACAAAATTACCCCTTCCTCAGTTAAAAACTAAAAACTTTAAACTAAAATATCATATTTATTACAATGATCTGAAAAAATCGTAACTTTGTACTGACTCATAGTAGCTGCTACGTAATCTTCTTGAGAGTTTGCATATGACAACACATTGGATTCATTGATTGATCATAATTCTTCTCATCGGGTCAACTTTATGCAAAAAGCAAGTTGAGACCCACAGAAATGAACATCCCTCTGACTGCCTCTGACTGATTTTGCTCTATTACTGTTTTAATGTTTGACAAGGTGGAAGAAAAACTGTGTGCGCTTTCCATGTGACTTTATTTTGCATGTGGTGAACGTTTTTTCAATTGATTTCATTTCATTTATTAAAGAGATATTTTTTTCAGATTGCTTTTTAGTACAATGTAGATACCTGGTAACATACACACTTTTGATATAATGTTAGAAACATTCATGATCTTATTTGAGAGATGTTTCAAATAAAGACTTTTTTTTTTAAGAATGGAGGCAACATATGAGATGACAAATGTTTCATATTAGCCTAAAAGAACCAAATTATTACCTTATTACTGTCATCTTTATTTTAAAAAATGTACCATTATTATATTAACATCTTTGAAATAACAAAGCAAAAGTGAAAAGTGAGTGTTATTGTCTGAATTAAAAACTGAATTAAATTTACATCAATACTTTCAAAGTCACATATATTGTCCAAAGACTGGAGAACTCCAGATGCATTTTTTGAGCGTACAAGTCACTCTAGTGGACAGTGCTTTGAGCTGGAGTGCCTCCGTCTGGCAAATTGTAAAGTAGCCTCCCTAGCTACAGTGTTGACTCCTCACTGTGGTAACTAGATGCATTTAGACATACCACAGGGCATCACAGACTTGTTTATCTGCATCCCAAACCGAGTGTCGCTCAGCCATTCTTGTTACTGTCATCTTTGAGTGTGTGGTGCGTGTCATCATCGTAATCGCCCACCCTGCACGCCTTTGTTGACGACGCTGAAGTCATGCTGTGATTTTTCAATTTGGATGTCCAACATCCGCAGCAGGGATCTGGGTGCCACGCCAAAGTTTTGTTTCCTGCCTTTTCACAGGCTTTACAAGCCCTAATACTCTTTTGCTTTTGATTCATAACAGAGAGAAAGAAACTACCTCTGTGCCAGTGACACGCAGGATGCTGCGTAGGATGCATAGCATTGACCTCTACTTCCATGGAGCACAAAGAGTTTGACCAGGGTTGGCTTTGTTTATTCACAGGACTGGGCCTTGTCCAGAGGGCCCTGTGGGACCCATCCCACTCCTCTTTCTCTCTCTCTCTCTCTCTCTCTCTCTTTCTTTCCCTCTCAGAAAGGGCCCTCTCACTGCCCCTCCATGCCGATTCTTATGTGGAGCTGAAATTGGTTTCACATGAGTTGGGCACTGACTGCGTCAGCAGATTCTCTGATCAAATTAAACAGGGACGAGGATGGTGCTGGGTGTTGGGGTGGGGTGGGGTGGGTGTTTGGCGGGAAGGGCCAGTGGTTGTACTGATCTTTAATTCAATAAACAGTCTAGAGACAGAAAAGTGCACTATTCTGTCTGCATTTGAACACTGAATAGTACACAGGCAAACATGCTTTAGTGGAGAGACACAGGGATGCTCTATGTTTTACCTCCAAAGCACAATCTTAAGTTCGACTGACTTGAAAGCTAAAAATAACGGAGACTGTTTGCGTATCATACTTCACTAGGTCTCAGGACCTCACATACTGCAGAGGCATTACTCATAAGTCTCACTGAAGAAACAGGTCCCACTCACTTGTGGAGACAAAAAAACAGAGATGTTTCCCATATGTGGGCTGACATTCTCATTCTGGGCGCTACCATCAAGTGCAACTATCCCTACAGTGATATGATCTGTTGGGGGAAATCATCGGGCTTCATTAAATTCAGAGCACACACTACTCAGAGGCTCAGAGAAATGAACAGATGAGGGGAGTGTGTGTGTGTGTGTGTGAGTGAGGGGGGGGGGCATGTGCAACAAATTGAGGTCTCGTCATCTGTATTTTCCTTTCCACTCACCAGAAATCATCAAAGGGGATGAACAGTATGTACAGCATAACCCCTTCTTCGCCAGCACCTTACAGGAACTGTTTGCTTTAGCTTAAAGCTATTTGCTGGTGTGCTCCCAGTGCCAGAAGCTTAGATCATTTGTGCTGTGAGGCAGACACAGAGGGTTTGGTCGACATACAGTAGATTCAGGATTTGTGGTTAGAAAGTTATTGTTATTGTTTTTGTTTGTTTGTTTGCTTTTGTTTTGTTTTTGTTTGTTTGGGGATGATTTGTAATACAATATAGTTTTTTGTGTGTTTGTTTTCATATCATTTAAGTTGACAGAATCTCAGGTTTAACATAATGGCTGTCATAATTGCTGATAAAACCAACTAACTGTACTGGAGTCAGTGTAAAAATTTACAAATTTACAAAGCACCTGTCCTTTGAAGTCATTCCTGTCATAGTTTGATTTTCTCTGAATTTCCTTTTATTTCTATAATGGCTTGAAGCTTTTGGAGAGATCAGCAGGCAAGATGCCCAGGAAATCCCTAGACTTGATTGAGTGATTTTCTTCATGCTTAGAAAGCTCTTACAGTACATTTTATAAATATTATTCACTAAGCACTAAAGAGTCCTCAATTAGATTTTAAAAAAGTTACTTCAAGAAAATGGTTGCAATAACTAGTATGCAAACATGTATGTTATTAATTTCTTCTTTAAGCACTTCTAAATTCTAGTGTAATTATCTGAGCGTTCTAAAGAAGCCCCCAAATGTAAAAACTAATAATTTATTCCCCCAAGGAAGTACAATTATGTCTGTTTTTAGTATGGGAGAAAACACTGTCTTCTCTCTGGGACATCCCAAAATAGTCACTTTGGGCTGTAATGTCACGTGATCTTGTTTATACAGCCTAAATAAAAACAGTTACAGTCTATCAAAAATATACTTACATATGCATAGTGTTTTTTGAAACTTGAAGTGCTCTGTTCAGTCTGATATCTATATCTATCAGATCTATGTTGTAATACTGTAATACTGTAATACTGTCTCTTTCCTGTTGTTTTTTAGTGTCAAAACAGTATGTGCGTGTGCATGTGTGTGTGTGTGTGTGTGTCTGTGTTTTTGTTTTTCTCTGTGTTGTGTATAGTGAAGGGGGAGTGGAGTTTGTTGGTGTAGGTGTGTGTAGGAGTTTATGTCAGTGTACAAGTGTGTCACATGTATAGATGTGCATTATGTGTTTATCTGAATGGTACATAGTGTCTTCTGTGATTATCAGTTTCTCAGTGATATGGGTATGCCATTGTCACTCTCAAGTATTGTCATTCATGTTTAATAGTGTGGGTAGACACCAATACCAATGATATGATTTTATCATGTACATTGGTAGTGTGGTAATGGAGATGGTGGTGTAGTGTAAAGAAACCTTGTTAGTGTGTGCCTGAAAAGTTGTGAGTCCGGCTGCTGCTGCTGTGCCCTTGAGCAAGGCACTTAAGTTAAGCCAAGGCACTTAACCCTAAGTTGCTCAAGGGGAGACTGGTCCTGAACAACTGATAGTAGACAAAGTGTAAGTTGCTTTGGACAAAAGCGTCTGCTAAATGCATAAAAATGTGAATGTAGTCTGTTCATTGCTCTGAGTCTGTGTTACTGTCATGTGTAAGGTGACTTCATGAGCTGAGTTTGGACACATCTTAACCCATCCTTGACACCTATGTTGTACAACATGATGCAATCCCACAGACACAAATCACTCTCAGGCACTCATCAACAGAAAAGGTAATAGCAACAAACAAACAGGCAAAGTCCTGTGTGTCTCTGCTTGATCCTCTTATTCCATACGATGAAGTCCTTTCCTCTTGTGTTTAGACTGTAACTGAATCCCGCCTGTATACTGACCTGGCCTGATCTTCCCACAGCAGTGGAGGGCTGAGAGGAGCCAATGGGTACCAGAGAGGCAGGGCGGGGAAGAAGTCTAGGGGCCCAAGGAGCCGGCCTCTCAATTAGAGTTCAGCATGGCCAAACAGAACTTGTCCTGCAGGTCTCCACAGACAGACACACACACATAGCTACAACACTCCACATTCCCCAAAAATGAGCGTCTTTGGGATAAAAGGTCAGTGTGAGCTCACAGGGTGACCTGTAACCCTGCAATGTTTTCATAGAAGGAACCTTGATCCCTGGGATTTTTTCATCCCCCCCCGCCCCCCACCCCAGACCCCCCACACCCCCGGGCCTGTTCTCTGTGGCTCTGCAACAGGTTCTGAGAAGGAGTGGCTAACCTGAGCAACATCCCTCCTCTCTGTGTTTAGCTTGTGGCTGAGAAAGACCGTTTCAGACCCTTCCAGATAGGCATCCAATAGCCGCAGGGCTCACCTTCAACCCCAGGGCTAGAGTCTTGATCAGACAGGAGGGTTAGAGAAACTCATCACTGGTCAAAGGTTGAGGCTGTGATCAGTCAGCATATCTCAGAAAGTGAAACTCTGAGAAACTAACATGAAATGACTATGCGACTTTATCCATTCCCATTTGGTTTAATAAATAATAACATTAAGCACAGATTAAAATATCAATAAATTAGCTACACTGTATGTTATTTTCCTTGGCATTGGCTTTTTGGTCGGATTTTACAGTATGCAAAGATATTAGGACCACTATGACAGGACCCAAGTAAAGAGGCTATCCATGATGGTTCATTGTCAGTTGTGTGGAAAGGACCTGTCAGCAGAAAGTTGTTAGTCAGGGTTATCTTCATGCCATGGAGAGGCTGATGACACTATGATGTATGCAACTCCTGGTAGCCCACCCTAGATGTATGAGGAGGAGTTTTCCAAAGATTGCTCTGGGGATTCCTTCAGTGGCTACCACACAGGCTTTTTATTTGGGGCAAAGGAGCCTCTTACCTTGTTCAAAAGTGGAAGGTTCAGAAAAGAACATTCTTTCAACTGAGGGCATACTGTATCTCAGTAATGACACTTCAGTGAAATGGAACTCTTCTGGTAGAATTCAGTGAATTTCAGACTTTTTCTCATTATGAACTCCAAATTTTTCAAAAGTAATGCAAATTTCCACTTTATTAGAAACAGTCCAGGGTACTTCCTTCTCTGCCACCAGTGTTACCACTGCCCTTCACAATTCACCTCCAGGGCCTGAACTAATCGCATTAGAGATGGGGGCCTCTTGTCTGGGTGGAACAGGAAGAGGATGCCCATCAGGGCCAGATCGGTCAATCAAACAGCTCAGACCAAATAGTCTCCATCTCAGCCAAAACTGGTAACATCACCACTTCCTGTGGTCCCTGTGATAAATGATTCAACACTTTATTTAATTCAAATATTGAAGTATAAAGTACTGCTCTGATCCTTCATTTATCTTCTACGAGTCATTGTGTGCTCCAGGATGCTAACTCTTAATGCTTTACAGGAACAGAACAGCCCCCAGTATATCGAGTAGAACTCAAATTGTGTTAAAACATTTAAATTTTTAAAATGTAGAAAACTCTATAGATTTTTTTTTAAGTCATGTTCAAAGATTCTCCTGTTTGATCAGTAAGTTGGCTTTTCCATGCTCATGCGGACGCTAACTCATATCCATTGCTTTTTCATGGATCCTCTCCAAGACCAAAGCTCAGTGCCAAGTGACAGGCAGACCTGAAAAGAGTATGAAAAGGTGTATTATAACATTAAGCATTCTGGCAATGTGAAATCTTACATAGCAATTCTGAGTTTGCGTTCCTCTGGAGATGAGATAGGCCACTTGTGTGAAGCCACAGACTTTCAGATGGTTGTTTGTTTTTTCCTGCGGAGATTTTAATTGGCACTGTTAAACTCTCTCACATACTTATTTACGTCTGTAAAGTGGTGTTGCTCCCAGTTAATGACAACACAGTCAGCAATTAGACATAATAGCACTTTAAAACAAACACAAAAAGTCTTTGAACAAAAAAGATGGCCGCCTCTTATATTGCCTTCTATTTATTGTAACAATCTCTCTCCTCACTCAGGGGCCTGTTTTATACATAATAAAACAAGTACAACTAAAGTGGTCACAGAGTTTGAATTGGAAAATCTTGTACAAAGAAACATAGAAAACTAATAGGTTGATCATAAAGTGATCATTACCTGCTTATCCACATGTTTTATATTTCTATCTATTTCTGTTGATATATACTGTAGCTCTAAGGTGAGAGGTCAATGAATCTCCTCCTCTTCTTTCCTGAAAGAGGTTCAGGCATCTGTGCTCCGCACCTGCATATTGGTTTGTGTTGTTTTGTCTGCCTGATGAATGGCCTCTGTCTGTTTACTCGTCCAACTTGCATGTTTGTCCCGATGGGATCATATGGACCCAGGCCTCTCCTCCGCACTGCTTCAGGTACTGCAACATGACTGACCCCTGGGCCTGAGGTCACAGCAAGAGGAGAGAACAGAGAGTCCTACTCAGGCATCTAATGCCTTGGAATGTCCTGGGAGAGACAAGAAAGAGCCTCTTTCATATAAGCCATAATAAGAATCATGCTGCTCGGGTTAATTTTGGGGAGGACACTTGTTGAACAAGTGCCTTGTCTTCATTCAGATGGCTGAGAAAGTGTAGCACAGGCGGACTGATGCATCGTGTCCCGCTCACCCCTGGACACTGCCATAAGACAGCTTGTGTCCACACTGATTTAGTGTTTAACCCCATCAGTCAGCCACCCTCCAAACTCCTCTCTCTAAACTTTGACAATTGTGCCAATACCAAAGGTTGATGCATGTATGAAATTCTTCCGGCAAAATTCCATAGGCATGCTGTGATCGCTGTGTGCATTTATACTGAAATGAAGGGGTGGTATTGCTTGGCACAGTTTTCAACAGGAATTGCGGCAGCATTCAGTCACATTAGATTACTTCAGGAATGATGGAGGTGATCCAAGTTTTATATTTAGGCTGAGAGCTACAATCATTTGTCTAAAGCCTTGTAATGATGCCCTGCCTGGGGACTCCTTGGAAAGCAGCAGGAGAGTACCATGAGTGTACCCTAAAAAAGCACTAATAGCATCCCAATGTTCAGGTTTTCCAAGGGAAACGGAGGGCTATCAAACTTGCAGGGGTTGTGAGATGTATCAATAAAAAAAAAAAAAAAACTTGGGGAGAGTGAGATAATGTTCATGCTGTTTGACGGCAATCTGGCTTTACTTTATTGCTTTACTTTGTTTGTTGTTGTAGCATTTGTACTCTTTATTTGGAGTATGCTGGTGATAGTTTGTAATAGGCTTGTTATCACATCAGCTATGTTGAACTGAACTATTGTTTTCTCTTCTCATATTAGGGACTGTGAACGCAAAAGAGTTTTAGACAACAGTCCAGAAGTCAAAGACGTTAAGAGATGAGCACAGCCTAATTCATTCACACCACAATCACTGTGTTTGCGGCACGTGCACAGTCAGGGCATGGTTTTGCTCTGTTTTCATTCAGTATGCATGTTAACAGATTAGACTATGCACACCACACACATAATAGAGGAGAGTTCTAGTTTTTTCTGTCTGCCACGAATGGTATAACTGTGGTATACTCTCCATAGACTTGAAATGAGAGCATGGGTAGCCGGTTTGTGCAGGAGGCCGTTTCTGGTGTGAATGCACAGACGCACAATCCTATCCCACAATCCCGAATCCCAGCTGCCACCGTAGTGCCCCTGAGGAAGGCACTTAATCCTAAATTGCTCTAGGGGAGACTGGCCCTGAACAATTGATAGTTGACAAAAAAATTCTGCTAAATGCATAAATGTAATGTAACGCACAAGCACTGTGAATGCATAGCAACAGCTACAGACCACAAATGTGCCGACTGCTGTGTGAATGAGGCATGAGACCCATCCCTCAGTCCTTAGCCGTTTAGCCATACTGGGCAGAGCATGGGCAGAGCTCTTGTTTAAATGCTATATTATACATTCCGATGGTGCATGTCTCTGTGTGTGTTTTGCTGGTAAAAAGAATTGCATTTTTTAAGCTCCAATAATTTTCCCAAGCCTCTCCTTGGCTGGGACCTCCCCCCTGGCCTCAAACATGTCAGATATTATGATTCCGACATCAGAGCGCATAGGGCACGATGGGGAAAACCCATAATGGTTCCGAGGACGAATGCTTGTGGAAATACTAAGCCACCAACATTCCCTAAAGAATATTTTTTGGCTGTTGCCATTCGGATGCTGTTCAACAGACACTGATCATATGGGCCCGTCACCGGCTGAGGAGGGAGGTGGATGCCATGGAAAAAGTGAACTGTACGTGTTCGAACCCCAGAGGTGGATCACGATGGACAGAGGCATTTAGGTGCAGGCTGGCCGCTGGCCAGCAGTCCAGCAGGCCCCATGATTTGGGCCTTGAGGTAGCAGCCAAGGCCGGGGGTCACAAACAAAGGGCTCACTCAGCCGCGCTCCCTGCTTTACGCCTCAAACTCACGCGCACTGCCCTTCGATCGCTTATTGAATTACCCTTAATCCTTCAATTGATGTCACATGGAAGCACAGCAAAAAAAAGGCCCTCGGTCACTAGTCTTGAAATAACTGTTTAAGTGCTACTTCAGGGCTGTTTTGGTTCAGAACATTTTTAATGAAACATAGACCAGGCAAGTGCATTTCTTTCACAGTTCACCAACGGTAAAATTATATATTACCATTTTATTATGGATAAGTCCACATACATTATGCACATCTTTGTAAACATCATGCAGGACAGACAGCCAGTTTGTTCCCCACTACTGTATTCATTTACAACAGGAGAAGTGATGTGAATTATATGTGCCTGCAGTGCTTTCATTCTCTGTGTAAATGAAGCTTATGAAAAATATGTATTTCCTTCATTGGATTTTGTCTGCTTGACTTTGGGCCTTTCTCAGGGCCCTAAAAAGCCATGAGGCTAAACAATTTCAAATGTGATCAGAAAAGGGATGCATCACATATTTCTTGACTGACCATTATGCCTAGTTGGATTTGTGTTATTATTGTTTTAAGTTACTTTTTATGTTATAAATGTTGCAAGCTGACAAGGAAAAATATCTTTTTCCTTACACTTCAATATAGCCAAATAGCTTATTAGCAGAGTCTTGAATTGTCCTCTTATTCCTCCCAAGTTATAGAGGAATAATTTATCTATCCGGCAAAAACACAGGCAAGAGACAAGCCAAAATTATTGATTATTGAGGGGGACGTTGATTATTTTCAGGTTTAAATCATTAATTTGTTCTGTTCTTTTTAACCCAAAACAGCCTTTCGGAGTTCATAGAGCTGAATTAGCCCAAATTCCCTGGTATTAGTGGTCTGGTTATAAAACGTTTCCTATGACTGCAACTCATTAGATATCTGGTGTGTCACCTTATGTTTACTGGTGTGCAAGGTTGAAGAGCTTCAGTGTCAATGGGCATAGCATTACATCACTGGATAACATAAATTAAACTACCAATAACAGAATTTGTGAGCTACAATTCTACCTTAAAATTATCTGCGTACAAAGACTTCAGTAACTGCTTTCATAACCATTCCAAGCAGGGGTGTTCTTTTATTATGGTCCACAGCAATTATGAGTCTTGAATCCAGGAAATAAATTTGAGGAAAAAAATATTCAGTTTGAACTTTGTTGTTCCTGATCAAATAGGTACCCTTAGCCCCGATTGGTTTTATGACAGGAACAGAACACAAGGGAGTTTTCCCCTTGCCATTGCCACATTAGTGCTTGCTCTTAGGGGTTGAGGCTCTGTAAAGTGCTTTGAGACGTACTCATGTGTCATGATATTGTACATACAGTTGAAGTGAAAATATATTGTGTGGTCTATTTCTTGACACCAGTGTTGAGTTAACAGAGATCATTTGGATCTACACATATTACAACCTTGGTCTGATGGGAGCAGAAGGTCAAAACGAACTACAAAGTGCTTTGCATAGTGCTTTGCTCAAAAGACAAGTACGAAACATCCCGAGTCATGTTTCAGATGAGACCAAGAGGCCATGTGAGGGGTGCTTTATGAACACACCCCCCACTGAGGCCGATGTAAATATGCTCTCTGGTTCTTCCGAGCACTTTAACCAAACTGCCAATCACTGTCATATACATACTACTCTACAAGTTCAACACACATGCTAAGTCTGGTATGGCAACATCTGTAAAAGCCTGGAAAGTCTCACATGCTCGAAGGACAGATAAAGCAATTGTGACAATATGCCAATTCACACATTGATTTGGGTACATAGAAAAAGGCAAAAAATATGTTTTGCTGTGTGAAGAGGTGTCAGGAAGGTCATTTGTGGTTCCATGCCTATGACTTCAACCCTATACCATACCTTTCAACCACATGACATGAAAAGCCACTTATTTTAAAACCGTCTCACTCACATACAACATATGAATGTATAGATATAATTTTTTCTGTGTCCTGATTTGTCTTTCCCTGTCGTGACCTTTTTTCTGTCCACGTCTGTCTGTGTGTGTGTGTGCGTGTGTGTGTGTGTATGTGTGCACCACATGCTCTGTGGAGCAGCCCCTAATGAGACTGCTGTCCGTTGCTGCGGGGGTAGAACTCAGCCCGCCGTGAGGAAATGGGGCCTGGCATGTTGACTCAGGAGAAAATCCCTGCGGACCTCTCAATGGGCCGCTATTAAGGTTTAATCGCCCCACTCATCCCTGAGCGCAGAGGGGATGGCTGGGTGGCTGCTGGGACTAGGGAGCGTCTTCACAATGAACCCACTGGAGAGAGGCCACTGACCAAGGATGAAATGCAATATGGGAGATTTCTGTGAGCATTCTGTTAGGAACCTCATTCTCTCTCTCTCTCTCCTTCTTTCTACTTCTTTTTTTCAGCTGCCTGAATTATCAGTGCGACTGTGAAGCCAAGGACGCTCCTCTTCGCAGGCAAAGTGGGTTTTGCGGAGTGGGATGAAAGATGTTTAACGTCAGAACCAGACCCCTTCTGCAAGTCCCTGTTTGGTGCATCTGAACATTGTTGTGAGAGCCTTTGCATAATGGACACTGATGGGTCTAAATTCCCCTCTCTGCTTTTGTGTCTGAAGATTGCACAGAGCCATTTTCCAGGGCCATGGCATATGCCAAAGAGGAGGAAAGAAAGGGAGTTGAAAAAGAACCGGGCTTTCATGTCAAGACACTTTGATTGTGTTACAGATTGGTTCCAGGTGAACCAGCTCCTTAGGACGTGGTGAGAGGAAAGTTTTGTAAGATTGGAGACAGCATGGTATTCCTTAATTCCAATGCTGTGTGCCTGTTAATCAGTGTGTGTGTGTCTGTGTTTGTGTTCTTACTTGAGTGTTTGTGAAAGCAAGCAATTTAATGTGTGAGCTTAAATTGCAGGTGGTTGTAAGTGTCAAGAAACTTAGGTGCATTTTAAATTCTCTATATTAGTGTGTGTATGCTATGCCTGTGTGTATGTTATTGTTTCTGTGTGTGTGTGTGTGTGAGTGTGTGGGGCAGGTGGGGCTGGGGGAAGGGGGGGTTAGCATGTAGAGGGGGTGCCAGCCGAAATTGTTAGCACAGTTACATGGACAGTTTGGTGATCAAACCAGTTTCATGGCCTTCTGAAGCCCAGCCTGCCTTTGCCTGGCCTTGCAAGGTCCAGTGCTTTGTTTTAGGCTGATTAGAAGCAGATCTAGCGTGGGAAGTCCAATTAGGAAGGGAAATTGCAGTGTGCCCAAATGTAGCAATGCCAAGCCCTTGCCATTTACCATCACTTACCTGCACTTGAAAATGGTCCCAGGCACTGCAACATCTGTATGTATTTTGATGTAAGAATAGCCTTTTTCCACAATCCTAATTGGACCTTCCCCTCACTTCAGTGAGTTACTTATACCTCCCTTTTTCAAAAGAACAAGAAAGGAGAACTAACAAGTGATTATTCCTTTTTACATTAATGATATGGAGGGGAAGTCAATGACTGGACTTCAAAACAAAAGTGTCCATCATAAATCTCCCTTTAAAAGTGAACTCAGGGAACCTGATTCTCACTGTCACTTATGAAGCTGTTCATTTCTACTGCTGTCTCGCTGCGGCTTGGCGCCTCAGTGAAATCAAATTAGAAGCCGTACAAATACAACAATGTTTGCAATATATTGTTGTTGAGCTTTTCCTGAGAGGAACAGAGATG
This sequence comes from Tenualosa thibaudeaui, assembly GCA_027481765.1. Lineage (NCBI taxonomy): Eukaryota > Metazoa > Chordata > Actinopteri > Clupeiformes > Clupeidae > Tenualosa > Tenualosa thibaudeaui. The sequence goes on from JAIFZK010000007.1 coordinate 22,168,637, forward strand.
TGTTATGTTTGAGGACGGTGGCTGTCTGGAAAGGTGATAAAACTGTCTTCCCTCTTATTCTGTCCCTATTCATGGGAGACACCTCTGTCTATCTCTCTCTCTCTCTCTCCCTCTCTCTCTCTCTCAGACACACACACACACAATCTATCTCTCTCCCTCTTTCACAATGACCACTGCACAGAAAGGCCACACAAACTACAGAAACTGTGAGACCTGCTGTTGTTCAAAGAGCCGTCTAGGGATCTAGAGGGACTGATCTTGTAATGAAAAGAAAATAAAGAGCTTTATTCCCATGACAAGCAGGCCAGGGCAAGTCCCATAGCCAAGGTTCACACCTCTGGTCCTGCTGGAGTCATATCTCTGGCTCCAGCGCCTGCATCGCTTATGAAGTCATTTCCTGTATGAGCTTACTCTGATAACACGTAGACTCCCAGATGTGTCACAGCTCAGATTCTGCACACAGGCATTCGGTTCGATGTGATAAATGCATGAATGCCAGGGCATATAATTTTAGGATTTAGATGTGTAATTTTTTTTCAGTGGTTATTGATTACATATCTATTACACCTAACAGATTGATTGATTACCCTTCCTTTTAAACCCTGACATTCATCCTGTGAAAAAGATCAATTATAAGAGAGCATATATTTCCCATATTTAGAGCTTTTGACAGCATGACAACTGACATGAAGCATCTGGAGGATGCATTTTGGATGAATGTAATGGTGAGAGCTTATGTTAAATAGCCTTTTATATCTAATATTAGCAGGCTAGGAACTGGAGATGAGCAGACCATAAAGCAAGTTGTCACAGTGACAGTGTGATGGAGGGAGTGTGAAGGGAAGAAGAGAGATAAGGAAAAGTTCGCCAGACGTGAAACATCAGAGGGACCCGGAGTGCTGTCGTGATGGTCCGTGTCAGTGAGGAATGGAGAGGCCCAAATGATGGATCACAAGAAATTCCCAGGATAATGAAAACCATTTATTTCGGCATTGTTGGACAGAGTCAGTTTTAGCACTGTCTTTTTCTGACTCTGTAAATCCCGGTCCCTTCGTTTTCAACTGTGGCCTCAACCAATTTCCGCCTTAGTATGGATGCAGACTGTGCAGTGCTTCAAGGAATGTTAAGCGTGTCACCATAGAAAGAATAAAATGTAGTCCCTTGTCCAAGTATGCAGAATAATAACTTAGCGGTTCCCAGAATACATCACAAGACCTCCCTTGATTACAGTATTATCCATATTTTGTGTGGTCTCCCTGGTTCAAAGGAGCGCACATGCATGTAATTATTATCCTAAGAGAAGACGCTCTGCTAACAAACAACATGGGGGTAGCGTGTCTTCTGTGTGTGTAGTGGGTGTGTGTATCTTCTCTGAGTGTGGAGTGTGTGTGTGTGTGTGTGTGTGTGTGTGTGTGTGTGTGTGTGTGTGTATAAGGAGGGGGTGTAGAAACTGAATGCACATGTGAAACACCACTAGAAAGAGACTTAACTTTTTTTTCCTTTAAGATAGTTTGAGGTTCAGTGTCCCCACACCCATCACCCACACCTCTCCAGCCCAGGGGTTCCTTGGCTGTAATCTGGTTCAATCTGCAGACACAACATTATGGGTGACCCCTCAGAGCTTCTGGCTCAGCGCTGGCAGCTGAATTTCTAATCATGCAGGCAAATCTGAGCAGAGCTCAAAACCTTTCAGATGGCCCGCCTGACCCGAGGCCACACTGAAGAGACGTTGTCTAAAGTTGCACCGACCCACTGGTGCCAACAGCTGAAGATCCACCCCAAATTGACATGGCTGCAGAAATTGAAGTTTTCTTGTGTGGTTGGAGAGTTGACACTAAAACTAAGTAGCTTTTTGCCAAATGTGTCTTTGACAGCTCTGTCATTTTTATTGTGCCCTGATTGGTATAGGGCTCGATTAGAATTAACAACATCACAAATATAAAAAAGAAAGAATGTTACAAAATTCTTGGCAGGATCTGCTGTTGCTGATGTTTACAAACAAGATGCTTTTTGCCTCGAGGGAAAGCATATTTCTTTTCTATTGAAAAAAAACCCTTTGAACATACTGAGATATTTCACTGAATGGACAGCCTGGAATGAATCTGTTCTGCACAAAGTCATATCCAGTGATGTCGGCGGTCCCGAGTAATTCCTTGAAAAAGAAATGGACACAGTCATTTTGCCTTTGAAAACACAGACCCAAAAGGTGCTCTGAAGGGCTTCCTCAGTAGCCCAAAAACCTCTAGCGGGTCTCTGAACATTTTCTCCCCACTGTGAGGTAGGCCTGGGGGGGTGAATCTTCATGCGCACTGTCCTTGGGTCGGCTGGATCCAACAACCCTTCACATATGGTGATCATTTGAGAGGGAAAATGACTTACTATCCAAGAAACATGTGTAAAAGCCATCGACGGGATTGTGAGAGATTTATATCCAGCAGCAGAGCTGCGTCAGCATTTAGTCTCATCTGTTACATCTCCCCCACCCATGTTTGTGAGAGAATTGGGGTGCGGGGGGGAGGTGATAGTGTCATTTGATCAGTCATTCTCTCAAGTTCATGAGAATGTGTAGACCTGCCAACTCTTGTCCCACACAGAGAGACATACACACACACACTCACGCTCACACACACACACACATATATGTATATACACACACAACTATCAGTGATGCTAAAATGTCCACTCACAGACACACAGAGACATACAACCACCCGTGTAGTACACGCATCCGTCAACAATGATGTCAAAACTGTTCATTCTGCCTTAGAGCTAAGACCCCCCCATCCCATCCCATCGCAGCACCCCCCTCCTCCCCACCCATTATGAGCAGGGGAGTGCATTTCACTCCTCAGATGCCTGCTGTAGGCCTCTGCTTTCTTTATCACTGGGGTGATGATGCTTTGAGAGCGAGAGTGAAAATCACAGCCTAACCGCATACTAATGGTCTGGCCCGCCTCTGCCTTCTCGGCTTGCACGCGTATGGTTGCGCACTGTGTGATGGATGTCTGTGGTAATCATAGTTATCCTGCCCAGTCCCCCAGCTGGGCACCATGTCAGACCAGACAAGCCTGGACGCTCACATGTGGCAGGCAGCCACTGGGCCCGTACAGTGATTATCTTTATAACCTCTGTATTATGAGAAACAGTCAGCAGGAGATTTAAAAGATTCATTATTGCCGTAATGCAAATCCAACGTGTTTGCACACCCAGTCCTGAAGGGAGAGTGTGCGAGCTGTCTATACATGTATTCAGGCATCTTGGCTGTAGATTTATTTGTCTGGTCCTACAGAAACTTTCCGTCTTCATGAACTTTGTGTCCTACACAAAGAGACACAGAGGGCCGCTATCAGTATGCCTAAGCGTTTGCAACTTCTAGGGGTGTAGTGGGTGTTGGATGTGGGGGTCCACGGAATCCACATTTCTGGGAACAGAGGCTATTTCTGACATTTAAAATATTAGACATTCATTTATAACATTATATTGTGTACCCTAAAAAAATTCCCACTGTGCAAAATTCCAACTACACCTCTGGGAACTTCAGATAATGTTGCAGAAACTCTTTCTGTTGCGTTTCATTTCTGCAGCTCTGCAGTCTCATCTTGACACTATGAAGAGGGATTGAGATAGGATGAAGTGAGAAAGCACAGAAAACACATACATCACAGGGGAGAGATTGGAAATAATCAATTAGAGGAAGACAGAAAAAAAAAATTAAAGTGTGACGACGAGCTCAGTTTAAATTTTCAGGGAGTATCTGCAGCAAAAACAAACAAGGACTAGAGGTGTGAATGTGAGCCAAAGGACACAAAGGAGAGAAGACATAAAAAAAGACACACAACCCAAGGGAAACTGGAGACGGCAGTGGATAAGATAAGAGCGATCGTTAAAAAAGAAGAGAGAGAGAGAGAGAGAGAGAAACCAAAAGAAGACACTGGGGCCCCACCATCACTTATGAGTTCACCGCAGCACACAGTCATTGGGTTCATGCATATCATAGTGAGCAGCGCATGATGAACTATCATTACTCACCACTCAACACTGCTAATGCAGAGAGATGCTGCCTGCACCCAGCATCATAATGCACCCGCCAGCGAGACTTCTCGCAGTCAGACTGTTGCCTCCCAAGGCAATCTGAAATAGACAGAGGAATGTCTGAACAAGAGGACCACCACAGTCTCCCTGTTTGTAATTACATGAGACTCACAAAGTATGTGTAAATGCAAAGTCTACAGTATGTTCTGAAGATTTGGTCAGAGGTTGTGAGTTAGTACGTGTTAAATGGCATTATACATCATTTGACATTACAATGAGGATTGCCAAGCAAGAGAAGACACTCAAATCGATGGGCAGTTTGACCAGTGTACACTGAAGTAAGCTTCAGTAAGCTATGGATTTATTACATGTTAATATGGACATGCAACAGTAGGTACAGGAAAAGAGTATGAATGGCCTATGTAATAATGAAAATTAACATACAGTTTGTGTAGCCAATTGTGTATGACTACCAAAACACAAGTTTCAATCAGGTCAAAACAACTGACAAATGTTGAAGCTGACTATGTATACTATTAATAATATTAGTAATATATACATATATAAATATATATATATATATATATATATATATATATATATATATATATATATATATATATATATATATATATATATATATATATAAAACAACTAGCCTAAAATCATGCAACTTCAAAGTTTTCTTACTCAGAGGTATAGCACCCTCTGCTGTTGAGTATATTCACAGCCATTTCAAAATGATTGGCTTTCCATATAGTGAGAGAATGGTTATGATTGATTTCTGACTCTCAGTGTGTGTGTGTGTGTATGTTTGTGTGTGTGTCATGCCTGTGTGTAGGTATGTTTTTGTGTGCTCGACTGGCGACACAAGTAGACATGCTGCAGACCTCTCTTGTACATACAAACATGCAGCTACACTCCCTTCCTTGTGTGCAGCTGTGGCAAGGGTGGGAGTGTGTGTGTGTGTGAGAGAGAGAGAGAGAGAGAGAGAGAGATGACACAAGACGCACAGTGAAGGAGCCCAGTGTCTGAGTCTGTGATGGCTTCTGGTAAAGCTCAGCTCCAGCCAGAGTGTTCGAGGCAGATCCATGGGATTGAAAGCAGTTCTACCCCCACAAACAGCCACCCACCACCCCCATCTGCCCCCTGTGTCTGCGCTGTTCTCAAATGGTTCCTGTGACATGATGACAGTCTCCAAGTTACCTTGAACTTCATGAACCCCAGGAATGGGTGTGCCATTGGGTACCTGAATCAAGGCACCTGTCAACATATGTACAACAGACCCGGAATGGCGTGTTTAGACGTCACCACAGCCATCCCAAGCACGCAGGACTCTGGAGGTCTTCAAATTCAATCATGGAGACATGTGTCTGTGTTTGTATTTGTTTTCGTGTGATCTACAACAACAGCAGTAACTGCCTACCATTCATGTAAATTTTTGTACATCAAAACAAAATCCATTTTATACTATTACAAATTAAGTATAAAAGCTAAAGTAAAAAGTAATGTATTTCACTCAATACGTATTAAGATGAACTGTTAAAAAATATGACTTGCCGTGATCAGAGCACAGTTAAGAGGATGTTTCACAGAGCAGGGGAGAGGCCCTTGACAAATGGAATTAAATGAAGGAACCAAGCACTCAGAAGATGGATTATACTGCTGTAGACCCAAAAGGTAAGGATGATTTCCTGTCAAAGCCATCACTTTGATTACTTGCAGGCTGTGATCTCTGCTATTCTGAGACATCAGATGTCTGTCTGCAGGACTCAGACCAATGCTGAAGGACACAGACCACTCTTCCAGCTACGTTACATGCCAGTGTCTCCTACCTCCATCATACATCCTCTAAACATTACAAAGTTTTCTTTTTTTTCAGTTGTTTCACAAAAAAGAAAAATGTTTGATGTTGCTCTAGCTAAAGAGAACAATGTCCTTTGCATTAGAGGTTTTCATCTCCTGAATCACTGCCTATAAACAGCTTTAGAGAGAGACAACTGCATTGTGGCCCCAGCCTTATAGAGACAAATCTTCTTCTTTGATTTACATTTACATTACATTTATGCATTTAGCAGATGCTTTTATCCAAAGCAACTTACAAAAGAGGATAACATTCAGGCTGATTCAAGCTTGATGGCATCTGCTGGTTCTATCAATCCCTAAAGTAAAAGATAGATCTTGAAGATTTTGCATGACATGCACTTTTCTTGCTGCAAAGAACTGAGACCTAACTTGAATTTGGATTCATCATTATTACATAATAGTGTAGTCAGACAATGCCATGATTCTGTTCTGTGATCAGGTGGCACTGAAACCTGAAAAAGTCACCAGTGTAATGTCTAGCAACTGAGAACTAGAGTTGGCAGGAAGTTCATCTACAGAGTTTCATTTCTCTATTTCTGAGGTTGCTGGCCCTAAATATCCTACTCACTGGAAACATTTTGACCAACTGAGACAAAGAATTTGAGTGTGCCGTAGACAAACACAGAACGAGAATTCCTCCAACCCTCTTATGTACTATAGCTCATAAATAGACTTCATAGTGATGGTGTTTGAGGGTAAACCACTGGTCATGGTGTCAGCTTCTGTAAAGTTCAAGACTGGGCCCATGCAGACAGCAAGGACAGGAAAAAGGAATACAATATTTATTTTGTCTAAAATCCTTAGTTTAAAAGATATATTCATGCAGCGTGAATATTTAACTTATATAACATCTTTCTCTCTCTTTCTCGCTCTCTCTTTCTCTCTCTCTCTCTCACACACACACACACATACACATACACAATGCAGAGAAATACCCAATAATAGAGGTATAGTCTTTATTGCTAACAGGGGAAATCGAGATAGAGATAGAGATGCCAAATGCGATCCGCTAGTGACCTCCTCTGGTGACTGAAAGAATAACTGCGAGCTCTTCTACAACACCATACTGCTCTGTTAGTAGTGATAATTTCTGGTATAAATGCCATGTTTTCCACCTCTACCAAAAGATCACAAATGGCATGTGTCAATCAGTAAGCATGTGAACTGATGAAAGAATATGATGATTGTATGACTCGTTTGTAAGTCTCTTTGGATAAAAGTACCTGCTAAATGCAGTAATGTAAATGTATATGCAATGATTTATAAGATGATTCAGGATTTTCACATGGTATTCTGCAAAGAAATAACATGATAAAAGGCATATCTGTAAATGTATTTATTTTAACTCTTTTTTAAACAAAGCCGTTTCAAATATTACAGACAGGTCAGAAGGATAGTCAGCACAAGCTGTCATCTCTACAATATTTACATCTTTAAACAAATAACTTGAACATTATTGCCATTATCAAAACACTACCCTTTTTGCATTTATCAATACAAGCCTTTAGGGCCTTGTGTCAGGTGCTTTGAGTGCTGGTGAAACATTTTGGTCAGCCTACCGACAGACCGTAGTTGCTGCGTAGTTGATGAAGTTGCTGCAAGTGTGTTGCTGATGGAATTCAAAAGAGTGGCACATATAATCACCACTTTTTCAATACTGACAAAGTTTCTGGCAAAGTGGCATAGGGGCTGAATGAAGCGGATCAAGACACATTCCCCTACATGTTGCTGTTGATCTTTGTCCACTCAAAAATGTCCTGTTCGCAAACAATGTCTGTATTGATGAGCAAGTAGCGGTCGCCCACACAAAAATGCTTCTGACAGGCAGCACACTTGAAACACTCCAGGTGGTAGACTTTGTCCCGGACACGCATGGTCATCTCGAAAGCACGGATCCGCTTATCGCAAGATGCACACAGCCCATCCTGGCCAAACAGCCTGCAGGAATAAGAGAGAATAGACATTAGGGTGAGCACTCTGTGTAAGATTTTAGCAAATTTTGGCTAATTGTTATATTTGATATTGAATAATTTGTACACTGATTCCAAAAGGGTTATTGTACGAGGAGTCCAGACAGTGGGGCATAACTTTATATGATTTCAGTGAATTATTCATGTAATTGCTTAATGCTAATCATTTTTCAGAATACTAAGTGACTGATGTCAGACATAAGCTTTATATAGTCTTTACATTTATTAGTTACATATATTGTTGTACTGTACGTATATAAGTCAATAATATAACAATCAATGACATAATATGTATGTATATAAGTTAATAACATAACAATCAATAACATAATACGTACATATATAAGTAATAAAGGTTTAAAATTATGAGCATAGAAAGGAAAGGGGTAATTTCTGTTAACTACGCATTGACAGGAAGTTGAATGTTAGGCAAGCATGTTTAAACGGCGTTGACAGTACTAGTGCACTTACCAAGTCAAACCAAAACGGTTGCTTTTTTGACATTGAAGTGTTAGTTGCACAAAGAAGACAAAGCATTTCAGATGGTTTACCTAGCTGTGAGTAGACTTAAAACATAGATATTGCTTGTAATTACCTCAGATAGTCTCGACGGCACAGCTTGCGTCCCAGTTTGTAGTAGAGCCTCCGGCCAACTTCGCCAAGGCGGCATCCACACAGGTCACAGCTCAGGCAGTCCTCGTGCCAGTACTGTTCTATCGCCTTCAGGAAGAAACGGTCGCCAATGCTCTGCTGGCAGCCGCCACAGGTCAGCAGCGATGGGGGCATCTGGAGGACCTCGTCCACAGGTTCACTGAGAAATTGGAGCACCAATGAGGATGAGTAGATCACAAAAGAATCACTGTGTCCTTGCTATACTCCATATACATATGTGAAATTAACGTTATTTATGTTGGTCCAGCCCTACACTGGCATCAAAATCCAGTTACAGTAGTTCCCTGCTTCCTATAGCTGACTACATGATGGTGTAACAAACACTGTTCATTTCACTTGAGCCAAGTTCTGCTTTTGTCAGACTAATTTGAATATTTCAGCTGTTGTGGCAAATTATGTGGAAAGGGAGTTTTTAAAACTACCAAACATTTAGTTTTAAACGTTGGATACAAATATATACAATCCACCACAGTTTGCCACGAAAGAGACTATAATTACATGTATGTGATTATGCGATTTCATGCATATTCATTTCTCAAAAGTTTTCATTTTCCATCCGTTCTTCCATATTGTTGCAGTTATGATTTGTTTTATTCCATGACACCTAGTTGTTGCAAACCCCTTAATAGCCAGTTGTCCAATATAAAACTATAGCTGCAGCAAAATGCGCCAATGGAAAATGTGAACACTATGGTTCAGACATGTGAAACAATAGCCTTGGCGGCGGGTGGCTCATTCAAATTTGTGTGTCAAGCTCACGGATTAAGAAAACAAAACTATGCAGCATATGTCAACTGCAACATTGACTGTTCAATATTGTGACAAACATGAAAAAAAGAGTCTGGCGTTGCTACTAAATTTTGATTATACTCACTCGTTTGTCTCCAATGACTTCCTTTCGATTGTAGATGCCATTCCAAAACGCTTCCAACAGAGCATAAAGCTGCTGCCTAAATAAATTTACACACTGAGAGAACACCCCCTTTCTCCCCCTACATCTAATTTCAAGACTTAAAATCGCGGCATGGCATGACGCATCCTTAGTGACAGACGCGTTCTGGTAAGCAAATTGATACAGCACCTGTACAGCTTCTCAGCAGTCAGTGGACATGACTCCCTCGTTGTATTTAGAATTTTGTGTATAGATGTTCACTGATGTTATGTAAAGAAAAAACATCCCCCCGTACAGTCCGTTGTTAAACCAGTCAACGTCACGCCTGTTTAGCTGCAAAATAATTGTTACACTTCCAATTTCCCCTCGGAGGTCAATTGTTCCTTTACACCAGGAGACTGTCGGCTGCTACATGCAGTGGAAGGCTACTGACGAATAGATCCCTGTGTTTTTCACGTCCTAGTTATCCCTCGCATAACGTCCCACTGAGGGAAGAAAATCTGTCCCCGTTATTCTACATCAGGTATTTTTAAATGGCCCTGCCCCCCGGGTTCTGGTTTCGTTTCCCTCTTCCTGCTCACGACTATTTGACAATGGGAGGAAATTGCTCTTAAAGAGGCAGATAGCCAAGCTACAGACGCACATGGATCACTGCAAAAAATCAGTATAGGGAGTCGTGACTAGGCTACTCGGTATAAGTTAACAGATCACGAGTTCACATATCTCACGTTCCACTTCAGTTTGCATGCTCAAAACTTGCGTCAAGGCTCTGATGTATCACGATGTATGGATCGCCATCATAGTCAGGTTATGGGTTCAGGTTAAGTAATACAGGCCTACAATACTGTTGGGCTACTGATAAGTCTCTGCGCTTTAACAGAGGGCCACATTTAATGTTTCAGCTGCAGGATATGGAACTCACTATTTTTACAAATTATGAGCTGTGTTTTGCTATAGCTTTCCATGTCAGTTCATCTGCAGCTTCCTCCTCTGTTTCCTGTTTTGGATATGTTGTTTATGTCTTCATTTTCCTGGTGATATTTTTGTTTCTCAATTCTGGTCATCAGCAATCCACAATAAACCCACACTTAATAACAACACCCTCAAGATGTTGTATTAAGCTAAGATAAAATAAAATCCATCCATGTAACTTAAAAATTATAAAGTATAGGGCTATGGAGTTGTATGGATGACAAAAGTGCCAGTTTAAGATGGGTTTAATATTCTGGTTAGCAGAATAAATATCACACATTAGCCTATTTACATGATATGAGGCTCATTCAACATCAGACAGGCCTAAAGTCTCCATGTTGCCTAAAGAGACAGAGTTGCTTTTTCACTCTCTCCCCCTCCAGTTTAATCTATCGCTGTACACTCATCTTCAGTTTGTGCTGTTGGGGGGGGGCAACCTCTCTTATCTCCTGCCAGACCCTTAGGGCTGCCTGATGGTGGAACGGACAGAACTTGCTGTTGAACTGGGCTTGCTGATAAAGAACCAGCCTACTTAACGTTCAAGTGATCCCATCCACAGGGCTCTATCGGCTCTTCTGCTTGAGGGAATGTTGTGGTAGTTAGGCAACAAAAGCAGCCAAATGGGATGTGCAGCAAAAGTCCAATGTATAGCAACAAACAGATCCTGGAGTTTCACTTTTGCTTGTGTATTATCTACAAAAACTCACATTTCACAGAATTGAGAAATAGACCTATGTGATCATGGAATATGACTAAAATATGACTGAAATAGGTCATCCTCATGAACCTGAATGGTGGAAGCTAGAAAGTGTCAGTACAATTATACTGGTAGAACAGGGGTGGCATGCAAACCATACTACAAGAATAAATTAGTATTATTACTTGCCTAATACATTTAGTTGTATTTGGCCCTGTTTATTACCTCTGAGGTCTCATAATAAGGTAATAAAGGACCCAAAAGCTGTTTCCTGTGCTAGAGAAGCTGTACAGGATGCGAGAATAGATGAGTTTTGGCAGGGGGTGGCCCGAGACTTCCTGGTGTCCTAGCCCCTCTATCCTGTTTCATCCTGATAGGTGGGGTTCACCCCAGATGGTGCACCTGATAGGAGAAATGGAACTTCAACGAGTCTCACAGAAACCCAGGCCTGTCAGTCTCGAAGTATGGTTGTGCGGTGGAAAAAACCCTCTCGACCCTCCGATTTCCTCTTCAGGAGATGATGGGTCAGAAATGATGGATATTTTCTTATGCTGTTTTCCCACATTACTTCCTATAATGAAAGGCACACACTTAAGAACTGAAAGTGGTATAACTGAAACTGCTCTGACCAGCAAGAAGGCTGTGTAGAAACAACAAGGACACTTCCACTAATCTACAATATAATAACATGTCATTGATTGTTCCAAAGATTTCCCAAAGATAGGCTACTGTTCGCTCCATGCTAACAGGTTATTCTTGATTTCATCTTAAAAGTAGTCCAAAAGCAGCTTGCCACATTCTTGCTATTAAAAGTAATTGTTGTCATCTTCAGATTCATTCTGATAAAATGTAAACACACACACACACACACACACACACACACACAAGCTATGTGTTGTCTGGGACAATCCTCTGCAAAACTTCCACAGCACAGCACAGCCAAAATGCATCATTGGAAACTGTCAGAGTCAATTGTGCTGTTACAAGGCAAAGTTTTTCTTAGACTTTTGCATAGTTTCTGATCTGGGCCATAGAACATGTCTGGAGGACCATGTGAAGGACAGGTTTGTTTTTGGACCCTCACATGCATGGCCACTCACCCTTCATTATTTTACTACATGAAATATAAAACAAACTCTGTTCAATAACATTTAATCTAGACACACTACATAGCACCATGTAGGACTTATTATCCTGCATAGACCTTTAGATTGGTCACATTGTTTTGGGCAAGTGGGAGAGGTTATTTCACACTTCATTGTTCATGAACTTTAGGCAACTTATTGTTTGTCACTGCATGGAATGTCCGGTCATACGCCTGTGGAATAATGGAAACACGGTTGGTAACACATTCAGAAGCCTAATTTTTGGCTTCTAGATGTGAGGTGGTAGGACCTGGTCAGTGCTAATTACACATTTATGTGTTGTTTGGCCAGAAGGAGATGTGGTAATCCATCACAGCTGATTAGACATAACAGACTCATTTCCTGTAGGTAGCGAGCCAAGCATTATTGTTGACTCTGCGATATCACATTTTTTGGAACACAGCAATTGTGAGGCAACTGTTTCCTCTCTAATCTGAAATAAGATGATTACTGGCTCCATTTTGAAGTACTGTCCCAGTTGACCCAGCAGTTCTGACAAAGGGGAAAGCAAAACACCGATCAATTATGGTTAGGCTCTACTGCTCTGCTCTCCTGTAAGCATATATGCCTGGACCTGACAGTACACTTTGAGTATAAGATAGGAGTGTCCTTCTCTCAGAGTGAAACACAGCAGCCTGCGGAAATGAGTCACTCGCTGAAAGGGATCTTCTCTTCCCTATGGGATTCTCCACTAATCAGTATTATCCCCTTCCAAAACATGCTTTCAATAGGACAGTGCAATCAAAGAGCAGTGTGGCCATGTTAACTGTTTCCTGTATTTGCCAAACTCTATCATATGGGAGCAGATTCCACATTCCTTGGCCCACTCTTTTGTTTACACAAAAGAATTTGACAGACAATAAAGCACAATTCCAGGTTTCAAAACCCATTAGCCTGTAACTGCTGCCCATAACTTGAAAAAAGCATTAAAGGTATGGCCTTTCCCCCAAAATATATTCAGTGTTTGGTGAGGTTTATATATGATGCAATGATTCTTGGGAAATAGAACAGAACACGTGGACACCAATTGTAATGCTATCTGCCTTAAAGCAAATTACCTAGTTAAATTCCAAAAAAGATTAAAAATAGAATGTACTTAATGCAATCACTATCCTGAGCTAACAAATACTGAATGTGACCCAATGACTTCTGGGGTCTACTAGGAGCACTTAACAAATGCCATAGCCTTTGCATAATATTTTGTCAAACTTTTCAATAATACGTGCTTACAGGTGGGCTGAGCATTCTTCAATATGGTATTAAGGTTTACATTCTACCACCAGTCAACTGAACAAGAAAATGCAGATCTGTAACAGATCTCTACCACCCCCTGCTGACAAATGTGAAGTTGTCAGGAAAACATAGGCTTCTGCAATCACATGATAATTTTCTTGAAAGTGGTCATATTTATACAAAGTTTGTACATAGAATAATTTTTGTTAGAAAATATGTTAGGCTGCTATTTTAGAGCCAGCTCTGATAAAAGGGCAACAAATTATTTATTACAAGATATTATAGGAGAGTTGGCCTGGAGCTAGTTGATTAAAAATCCAAAGGATATCTAGACAACATGGTGCTTACGTATTTTTGACATTAGGCTAATGCAATTGTTTCACATTGTATTGCTCATAATTTTTGGATGTTTTAACTGTTTAAGAAATGTAGCCTACACCACACTCCTGGAACCAATGCCTGGAAAACAAAAACAGAAGACTGCACACTAGATCCATGCAAAGTCTGTAGGTTAAGTGTAGGTCCATCAGGACATTGCAGACATTACAATATGTGACCTGGACATCAGCATTAAGCTATACTGATTACAATGAATCAATGAAAAAATTAATTAGAATTAAATTATTTAATTAAATTAATGTAAAACACATTTAAAGGTGCTGTCAGTGATGCTGGTAGAAATCATATTTGTTTATGTTTGTATTTATGTTTATATGTCTAAGCACATGCTTTAGACCAACAAAGCCTACATTATATTTGACCCTAGGACCGGACAAAACATGCCACAGAGGTAGTTCACCCCTGCCTTCAGTCCTTCTGGTGAAACTATGTGTTATTGTTTGGGGGCCAGGCTGCCCCGTTAGTTTGTTTTAAGCTTTCAGAGCCCGGATATTGTAAAAAAAAAAAAAAAGTTTTTTACAGTCACCCAGGAGAAAAAAGAGCTATCAGATCATGGAGACATTCATTTTTTGTTATAAAAAGTGTTATGTGTTAAACTGCATAACACCACTGTTATGGGCTGAACATTTAAAGGTGACAGAATGGAAAACTATTTTTACCTTGTCTTTGTTGAATTACAAGTTGGGCAATGTGAAACATGGTTGTGCCCTCCTTCATGTGTAAATTTGGAGTTTATCTTGAAATAGCCACTAATAAATGGGCAAATTTAGAACAAAGCCTGCCTGGGATGTCATGTCATGTCACAAATCAACTGTAGTTCAGTTGTGGTTGTCAAAGAGGGCGCCATTTAGCCAAAATGGACCATTTTCAGCCTAAATATAAGGTTGGTAAAATTGCATTTGTTAAATCAAAGTTGAATATATTCTATTTTAACATAGGGGAACAAGGTACACTACTCCATTCATCCGCTCTATGTCTAATTTACGTAACCAACAACAAAATTTAAAAAATATATGGACAATAAAAAGTGATATGCATCCGGTTTCCTGATAGTGTTTACTCTTAGCGCGCTAAGAAAACGCTACAGAAATGTCTTACCAATTGATATGGCGGGGAGTAAGGACCATCACAGGGCTTGGAGGAAAGGGTGGCAAGGCTGGTGGTGGCATTTCCAGGGCCAACGAGCTGAATCACTTTTACAACCGGTTCAGCAACTCTGGTAATGGGGCAGCCATCGATACCCCCATTGTCACCTCCAGAGCACCTCCCCCACCTGTCTCTGACAACGACCCTGACATTGACTGCACAACCTGTGTCAGCACACCTCCCCACCCCCCACCTCTGCTTACAATCCCCTCACGTCCACCACCCCCCACTCCCACCATCCCCCACCCCACCCCCTCACCTCTGCTTATGGACCCCCCACACCCACCCCTGCACCGCCCGCACGGACCCCCCACTCACATCACCCCCCACACCCCCCTAACTCTGCCCACGGACCCCCTACCCCACCCCATCACCTCTGCCTAAGGACCCCTCACCTCTGCCTACGGACACCCAACATCCACCCAGTCACTGCAGACCAGGTGAGAGGAGCACTGGAGAGACTGAAGTCCAAGGCGACAGGACCTGACGGCTAGACAGCTGAAGGCTAGACGGCAGGACCTGTGCTAGTCTGCTGAAGACCTGTGCAGTGGAATTAGCTGTGCCTCTCCAGCAGCTCTTCAACAAGAGTCTGCAGATAGGCAATGTCCCGACACTGTGGAAAACTTCTTGCCTGATACCTGTCCCCAAGAAAGTGCACCCAAAAGAGCTCAATGACTACAGACCGGTTGCCCTTACCTCATACCTAATAAAGACCTGAACGTGTACTGCTGCTCAATCTACTCAAACCCCAGGTTCGCCATGCACTGGATCCCCTGCAGTTTGCCTACCAAGAGAATGTGAGAGTAGAGGATGCTATCCTGTATCTTCTACACAGGGTGCACTCTCTCCTGGACAAGGGAGGCAGTGCTGTGAGAATCATGTTTTTTGATTTCTCCAGTGCTTTTAATACCATCCAGCCACTCCTGTTGAGGGACAAACTGCTGAGGATGGGAGTGGAGCCTGGCCTGGTGACCTGGATCACGGAGTACCTCACAGAACGGCCCCAGTTTGTCAGACTTGGGGACCTCACATCAGAGGTTGTGGTCAGCAGCACAGGTGCGCCGCAGGGAACTGTGCTCTCCCCTGTACTGTTTACCCTGTACACCACCGATTTCAGCTACAACTCAGAGACTTGTCACATGCAGAAGTTCTCTGACGACGCTGCAATCATGGGGTGTATCAGGGATGGACAGGTGCCTTGTGGAGGACTTCGTTGGGTGGTGCCGGGCTAATCAGCTGCAGTTGAACACCACCAAAACCAAGGAAATGGTGGTGGACTTCAGGAGAACTGCCCCGCCGCTGGTGCCTGTCACGATTGATGGGGAGAATGTCGAGACAGTCTGCACTTACAAGTACTTGGGGGTCCACCTTGACAATAAACTGGACTGGTCTACTAATTCAGACTCACTCTACAGGAAAGGTCAGAGCAGGCTCTACTTCCAGTGTCTTTCAGTGTCTGCAACAGACTCCTGCTGATGTTCCACCATTCTGTTATGGCCAGTGTGCTCTTCTATGCTGTGGTATGTTGGGGTGGTAGCACTAGGAAGAGAGACATTGAACGTCTGGAAAGACTGGTGAGGAAAGCAGGGTCTGTGGTGGGCATGGAGCTGGAGTCTCTAACTTACATTACATTAGCCCAGAGGAGGACCCTGAGCAGGCTACACTCTATACTGGACAATGACCGCCACCCCCCTACACACTATCTTCATCAATCAGAGGAGTTTGATCAGCAACAGACTCCGGTCCCTCTCCTGCAGGACAGACAGGCGGCGGAAGTCCTTTGTCCCCAGGGCCATACAGCTGTATAACAGCACACAGAGTGCTGAGCATAATGGACTGGACTGCTTGAGCCCACACTCACACTTATGCTGTCCCTGGTGGTGACTATACTACTATGGACAACAATATACTGCACTACCCTGATAACTACTGCACTAAATGACTCTTTTACAACATTGGACAATCTTACTGGGTCATTGTAATCTATCTACCTGGATTACCGCAAGGCACCTTATCACAACACTTATCTACCTCGTGGTTTTCTTATTGCCACATTATGCTAGTTGGCAACACTAGATTACAGCAACTATGCTACACTAAGCTAAAGTCAGTGCTGCCAGATTCGGACAATAGCTGGGTCAGCTAGAAAATGGTTCTGCTCACTTATCCAACTCTAGGGACTGCGGGGATAGACTCAATTTCACCTGTTTAGCTCACTTTCAACCAGGGTCTGGGCCTGACCCATCCCAGGCCCTGCATCTTCTCATGGACCCTTGCTTAACAGTACTCTGTCAATGATAGGGTACAGACTGTGTTCTCACAGTCTCAGAAGTGTACATTTGGTACAATAGATTTAAAGACTTGAAATAGGCTCATCATTCCCCTTGCTCATTTCTACTGAGAGGGCCCATCATTACTTATGCTATGGCCTGCTAACAGTCCTGCTAAACATATATCTTGACTGATTCCTGCGTCGCTTTCAGCGGGCATTGTGTAGGTGTGATGTGAAGATTCACCTCACTGTGGTCAGTGCATCCAGTTCAATGCATCCAGATGCATGGTGAGAGCAGATAGGCTCACAGGACTGGAGAGGCTACAGTTGAAGGTGCAGTAATGACCATATCTGGCCACACAATGAGATGCATTGCACAAATAGAATCTGCAATCATGGCTTTTGCCCATACTCCAGATTTATTGGTGAAGCAGCTTATGGTGTGGGTAGGCATGCATCCTGTGTACAAATGGGCTGAAGCATATTCTTGCAGTAGGCCAAAATGTGTTCTTGTAAGTGTATTCTTACATTTGTGTATAACACATAGATCACACAACACATCTACCAATGAACCACATCAGATAAACTGAAAAAAGGTATTCTGTGCACAGTCACGTGAGAACATGTGGTTTGCACAAGTTATGTTATGGGCTCTATTTGGCTTTGGCCTAAACATCTTACATCTCTGTTTCAGCTTGATCTCGCTGTGTTTGTTTTTAACTTTGCCTTGGCCCTACTAGACATGGACATCTAGGGCTTACAAAATAATATATTATTTTTAGTTTTAATAACCTACGGGGCTCTTAAACTATGCATAATCAAAAGTAAACCGTCACCCATCATGACAGCAAATGTAAACCATTAAAGACACAAGATCTTTGTCCTCCTTACCAGTCTGACAGTAGCACATATATCGCCGAGTTTAGATGATTTCAGATCAATATGTGGAGAAAATTTAGAGGCTTACGTCACACTAGGAAGACAACGTCTGTGTCCTACTTCAGCTCTGGCACATCCAGGGCAGCTTTCCAAAGGGCCCTTCTTGTTATAAAGCGTTAACTCCCCCTCTAGTCGATCTCAGTTGTCGGTGAGGCCGGCGGGGCGGATCCCACAGAAAATTGAAAGAGAAAATAAAGCAACACAACTAAAGCCAAGGCTCTTTTGACTCCAGTCGATTATTCAACTCCCCTTGTGGACAGATTGACCAACAAGGTAGTTATGTGTACAAAACTTAGTTACCCGTTCATCAGTAGTGGTCTTAATTTGAGCAGTCTTGCCTAAACGCTACTTGCTTGCATGTAAGGGTAGCTAACATTAGCTGGCTAACTAGCTAACCAGATTGGCTTCGATGAGCGCATTGCGTTTTATGTTAAATCACGAGACAGATCGCTGAAATCCAAACTGTTCGTGTTACTGAGATGTCTGTTTTTGCCATGCAGATCATGGGTGAATCGTTAATGAACCGAATATGTAATACGTAATTAGAAATTCACATTAGCCGGTAAAGTAAAACCACCCGTTAATATTAGCAGCCTCATGCTAGTTAGCAAAGCATGCCGTGGCTAGAGACTAGGCTATTTGTTAAAGATTGAGCGAGAACCCTGGGTAGTATTGAATCCGCCGTCTGTGAACACAATTCTTTGCGAGATATTCTTTGAGATATTTGCCATTACGTTCGTTAACTTCTCGGAAGCTTTTTTGCACACAGATAATAATGTATTGGCAGGTTTTATTTGTAGAAATAGTTAGAAGTAAAAGGAGCAAAGCTGATGCTCCTTCGGCGACGATGGCTGCAGTCTTTGCCTCGCGTCAACGGTAACGTTCACGTTACCAGACGTTGTTTATTGAGATGCTTAGAACTGATAATTATATCAATTCAATTTACGAATGATTATATGTGTGTGTATATATGTGAAACAAAGTGAATGTTGCGTAAGAGACTTGGTCCTGAATCACTAACGATTTCTTACGGCTTAAAGTGGCCTTTGAGAAGCCAGCATCCTCGGGGTTGCGCATTTGGGTACAGTTGCTTTGTGTAGCCAGATACGATGATGCAGATGGTGAGAAGGCCTTCCGCTGGTTTTAACCTTAAGTCAGTAGAAGTAGTGATCATGTTTGATCCGACAAATATTACAGATTTATGATTTGGGTATTTTAGTGGATGTTTCCATAACTCTTTAGGTTCGGACATGGACACTGCTTGTCTCTTGAACCTGATGTGTTTGTGGCACCATTCCTGATAACTCGGTATGTTCACAGATGCCCTCAGCGACAAATGGCAACAGGACTGTCAAGTCCGCCAGCCCGGACGTGGGATCCGCTCCCGGATCAGCGGGCCAGATCACCATCAACAACCAGACATCTGGAGGCCACACAGAAGCCATGAAGCAGGTGTTGGGTATTATTGAGAAGAAAGTGCGCAATATGGAGAAGAAAAAGGTATGTGGTGTAATCTTCATGCATTAGACGGCATGCAACCACAACCTGTCACAGCTTGGCCATGGGATAACTAGAGGGAAATTACTGAGGTGAAATGTCAAATAATGTTTCATGTGCAGTGGTTATGGTCAAAATTTCTGGCTTTGCGATGTTTGTCTATGGATTATAAGTGTCGCAGTGTCAGTATGTGGAGGTATCTTCTAATATTACTTGCACTGAGTTGTGGGAAGGAAACATTCCAAGTGCTTCAGAAACCAAATTTTGCGTGCGTCGTTGTATGATGTACGTCTTCCCATTTGCTGTTAGATCGTGGTTATCGTTGGCTTTGTCCTGAAGTTCGAGGCTAACCTTACTGACCACTCAAAATCCATAGCGATTGTTCTGCATCTAGTCGTTTGTCTTGATTGCCTATTTGTAATAATTATCTGACCTGTCGCTAGATTATTGTTTGGGTCGACAACGTCTCCGATAATTTTTAAAGTGTTAGCACAAAAGCCCCGTGAGCTAGCAGTCTAGCTACAGTGCTAACTTGTTAGCCAGAACTACACGTAGTGACATGGTCCATACTCCTTTATCAAATATCCATCTACGAAACGTGACTGCTACGAGGAAATGACCGTATATCGGATTTATGGAAATTTACAAAGCCATAAACTGGTTAGGAGCTAACTTAAGCGCTAAGACAAGATAGCACATGGGCCTAAACTAATATGGCGGCCCCTGACTAAACAGCTGAATGATGTACAACGATTTAGATTAAAAATATGTCAAACTGTTGAGGTTTGGATGGATTAGGATAGCGTTACGTGTTAAAAGCAGACATTGACTCTGCTGATAATAGTAATCTTTCCGATGTGAGTTTGCGTACAATGCTGTGCTGGGATGCCAAGTAACGTTAGGTCTCTATCTAACAGGGCTGCATTCCGGCAGGTGCTTGGCCTGGTACGTAACGAAATTAGGCTTAAGCGCCTTTGGACACAATTCTGTGTTTGACACAGATGTAAAGTCAGGAGTTTCAACGTGGTTACACTGCCATCTTCACTGCCATTTGGTACATAAACTTTCCGGTGTAAAATGGTATTTGAACTGGTTACAGTTCCTATTTATCAAATAAAAACGTCAAACTTTTAAAGTCGTGGTCTGTCAACCTGCACTGTAACACCATGCGTCTTCATGTTGTCAAAAACCATTACGTTTTCAAAATATTAGCCTTTAAGTTTTCACATGAAATTGAAAATAATATCTATACTGTTAAATTGTTACTTTTACTTTTAACACTGGAATGTTGTGTCTGTTGGACTTAAACTGCTTCAAGTTGTTACAATTTCCTATCATGTGCTCTTGAGTAAGCCACTTATTCTAACACAGCAAAATAGTTTATGTTTTGGTGCGTTAATTGTTATTTTTTTTTCTGTTCACACAAACTGGTAGTTCACAAAATGTTCATAGTGGTCCATTGTGAGCATGAATGCAAGTGTGCTTTGTATCACGGGTCAGTCTTCCAGACAGTCTTTTCCCCTTTTATTTGCCAGTGTTGCTAATGAGATTATCTCAAACCCACTCTGCTCTGCTGCAAGCTTTTTATTTTATATGAAACTGGCCATTTGCTCCATCTTGCCATGTGAAATAATTATTTTCTTATTATTTTTATTATTTGTGTGCTAATTTAAATATGGTGCCTTTCTCTTTGTAGAGCAAGCTTGATGACTACCAGGCCAGGCATAACAAAGGAGAGCGTCTCAACCAGGACCAGCTGGTGGGTGAAAAAACCTTTTGTTCCATGGCTGGCTGTTCCTTGCTCAGCTACAGTGATCTGAAATGCTTTCACCATGTACATGCCTATGCCCTGTGTGTAAACTGAACATGAAGCTTGAGATATTTGAAAGGGTTGACTGTCATTGATTACTTTTTTTAACAATGTGTCATGATTTGAGTCATTTTATTTATTTGATTTGATTTGTTCATTCTAGTCGACAAAAGCTGAATGTTTGGAAATGGGGCATGCTCATATCATTTGGTCTCTCAGCATGTTGTAGCTGTTGTTCACTCCATTAGTTCTTCCCGTTCTTCAGGCTTTCTAACCTATTTCCTTCTTATTCTTGTAGGAAGCCCTTTCAAAGTACCAAGAAGTGACTAATAACTTGGAGTTTGCCCGCGAGCTGCTGAAAAACTTTTTAGCGGTGGGGCAAGATGTGAGTACATGTACAGGGAGTGGAAGGTTCTGGATTTCTGTCTGACCTTATTTCAAAATGTCATATAGCCTAAATGTTAAAATGTTGATACCTAAGCTATAGGCTATGAGTAACCTGGGAAAAAGCCTGTATTCAATGCAGTGATTACTTAAGTGATGACTTGTTTAGCATAAGTGTGTATACTCCAGACAACTTTCAATGCAATTATTACTTTAAGCATAAGCATGTATACTCCATAATAAGTAATAATTTGAATTACCTTGTGCAAATGAATTTTGTTCTGTGAGTTCTGTGATTTTGTATTTGGATCATATCTTAAATTAGGCTACAAAATGGGCCTTCATTTGTTTTTCAGTATATAGATTGTATAAAGAGATATTCCCCCAAACCCTGCTAAACTTTTAGATTGTGTCGGTGAGGGGTTTGTTAACTGCGTCTTGACCTCCTAAACAGATCCAGAAGGCGGTGAAGAAAGCAGCCCGGCGGGAACAGCTCCAGCGGGAAGAGGCTGAGCAGAAGCGTCTGAAGAAGGTTCTGGAACTGCAGTTCCTTCTGGATCGGCTGGGAGAGGAGAGTGTGAGGCAGGAGCTGCTGCAGGGGGCAGGGGGTCCCTCGCTGCTCAACGAAGGGGACCTCACTGCTTTGGATGAGTTTTACAAGTTGGTGGGGCCTGAACGTGACCAAAACATCAGGTAAGGAGAAACCTCATTTAACTAACGCAGCCTCACATCCATGCCATAACTAAACCTGTGACCATAACTAAAGCATTTTCAGATGGACTTTGGATCTGTTTATTGTAGACAAATAAATCAGACAGGAGGTGGAACAAGCTTGTAGGCTGATGTAAAGTCTACCAACCATTAAAAACATTTTATGTGAACCTTGCTCATGTGGTGTTAATCCTTTACAGACTACTATAGCTGTTCACCTGCGTTCTCCTAAGGAAAAGTTTCAAAATGTTGACGTCATAGCGTTTTGTCGTCATAGTGTTTTGTCAGTTTAAATTTGATTTATGGTGTATGAATCTAATTTCACAATGGACTGCTACCCTGCTTCCTGTTCAAGCTAGGGGATTTGGTTACATTAAATTTTTTAGATTAGATTCAACTTTGTCATTACTCGTGTATAAATACAGGTAACGAATTGCGGTTACATCATTTATTGGTGCAGTTTGGCAGTGTAATGCTGCCTATGGAAAATTTGTCCCTATGTCCAGTCAAAATCTTATTAGAGGACAGTGTGGCCTGGATGCAAGTAATTTTTCGCTAATGTAGCAAAGGTTGTTTGATAACTCAAGTTCATGTCACTTTATTTATTTATTTTTTTTTTTTTGGCACCACCATTTTTTTTATTCTGTCTATGCTACCATTGTTTTATAGTCTTTCTGCTGTTTTCCATTGCCAAGTGTGCTTTCCTGCTGACAAGATTAAAATTTAATTTAATCCAGCAAGGAGCTAGTTACAAAACTATTATAATAAAGGCAGAACAGTGTAATATTATTAATCCCTTTATTAGCTAGACTGAAGGGGGTGCAATCAAACGCATGTTTATCCCTGGTTCATATGGTTCATAGTTAACTGCTTGTAGTGCTTTTTACATTTTTGGGTGAGTAACCCAAGTATTCTTGTTTAGCCTTCATAAGTGGGAAGTTGTAAACAACTATGCCATCAGTGGTCATGTAACAATGCAACATGGACTGTAGGTCTACAGCGGTGAAATATTATTTTTGATATATTGGCGATATAATTTGTGAAATGTGGTAGAAGGAAAAGTTTGTCTTTGCTTTTCCTGAATCCCTGTTGATATGGAAAGTGGAAGAAGACAAGCGTCTTCTCTGCCATTGTACTATGGTTTGAGTGCTACATGTTTGTTTAGCTGACAGTATTGTCACATGTTTGTTTATCTTTCTCAGGTTGACTGACCAGTATCAAGAGGCATCACAGCACTTATGGGAACTTTTGGAGGGGAAGGACAAGCCTGTGGCAGGAACCACATGTAGGTCACACAGCTTTAATGCTCCATCTGGTCTGAAATTCCAGTCATCAGCCCTTAACTGTTGTCACTGCTGTGGAACTGTTCTTTATCTTGTCACACTTCCTTGTATGTTATTTTTGAGTTTTAAATCGTATATCTTCACATCTACATGAATCTCAAATACACTTTGATCACAAGCAAGTTAAGATGGTTAGTACAACACAAAACAAACAAACTGGTAGTCACTGAGAGGACAGTCCTTGTCGTTGTCGTCATCATACTCAAGCCTCTTGGGATTTATGGAGAAACCAGAAAGAGGAAGTGTTTATGTAGCAAAAGAGCATGAAAGGCCAAACAGGAAAGAATGTTACGTAAAAAGTGGTTCTAAACGCAATGGTGTCTCAGGATTGAGTGGTCTGAAGGGCTTTAACCACGACACTGGTAGATCTCGGAAAGTTGAGCAAAATAAGTCCCTGTTGGTACAAGTGTTCCTGGTATGATTCTGAGGTGATCAGCACAACATGATGTTTGATATTATCAATGATTTGTTACCCATTATTCATCTTAGATTGTGTGCCCTAAACTTTTAGCAGACTTGTCTGGGGAACTGGAGAGACGGACAACTTTAATTGCACCACCATACATACATGCAGACAGTCATAAATGCCACCATAATATTAGGTGTAGAACCGATAATTGCTTTTCATGGTATAATGTCTATGTTAACTATGTAATGTTAACTAAGCACTGCCATTCAGTGTAGGTCAAGTGCCTGTGGATACATTGCGGCATTGTAGGAAAGGATGGCATGCTGAAAAGCGTGACAACTTGAACAGGCCTGTGGGTTTGTGTTACAAGGTACAACATTTCGTCTTGTTCTCTTGCAGACGTTTAGCTGATGGACTTAAGAGACCCACAGTGTTGCATTCTGAAAGTATCGGGGTCGAAGAGATTAGCATATTGTATGTCGCAACCCATTCACTTTTAAAGCAGGCGTGCAGTAGTCTAGAGGCTTTTCTGGCCGAGCTGGGCAGCACTGTGCAGCATTGTGCTGGTGATGAGGGCTCCTGACTCAGCACAGGGGCACAGTGCCAGTGGCTGGCGTCCAGTGGCCTGGTGGACCCGCCACGCCAGCATGAACAGGACCAAGCTCATCTTATAGACCGCCCCGCTGACCCTAAACGGCCTGGCCAGGCTTGGACTCAGATTCCCCCTGCCATGCCACTTGCCGTCCTGGGATATCTCAGCAGCAGGTGGTGGGGTTCTGGGGGGAATATAAATACATGTAGAGGGCATGAACAACATAACTGTGCTTCTTTGGACTAGGAACATGCTGACTAGCTTTGTATAGAGTAGCAGTACTAGTAGTAGTAGTAGTAGTAGTAATAGTAACAGCTGTTGCTCTGTGCTTTGATAAAGGAGGGTATAGTGACATGAATATCTCAAACAACAAATTAAGTTACTTTTGTCATCTGCTAAATCCAATTCATTATAGTCTAGGAGCTTTTTTTCTGCCCAGCAAGTGAATTGGCTGTGATGTTGCAAATTTAGGGTGTGCTCACATGTGGCATGCTGAATCATGTGCAGTGCTACAGTGGAGCAATTTTTCTAAATGGATTCCATGGAAGTGGCTCCATGGAGCCCGTTTAAGGGGATGATGTCGCCAAATCACAGAATGTACAGAAATGAACTAATGATGCATCCAGACACAGTTTGCATTAAAAGGACCTAATGTGTGTTCCCCTGTCAGTACTTGGGACAGAGTGGTAGGAGTACAACAACAAAAGTGTGTTGGCAGAATGGCAACATAATTGGATTTTCAGGTTTTAGGGCATGTCCTACAGTGGAACTGTTGGCCTCTTTTTAATGGTTCACACACACACTTTGCAGTTCCAATGCATGACCATCCTGCTACACCTTATCAGTACTGTAATTACCAAGGAAGGAGTAGAGGAAATGTATCTGAATCGGGGTCTTAATTCTTTTTTTTTTTGACTAATGACCTGAGTACAGTCCTGACGGTGGCTTAATGAAAATTTGTTGCTCTTAAAATAACTTTTACTGTGTGAGGAATATGTGAGAAATTGCTGTGTTTACACCTCCTCTCTTCTCTACACCTCCTCTCTTCTCTTCTAGACAAAGCCCTTAAGGACACCCTGGAGCGGGTGACGCAGAGTGGTTATTTTGATACGGCACAGAGCCATCAGAATGGAGTGTGTGCGGAGGTGGAGGAAGAGGAAGAGCAGGTGACGACGGCCGTGGAGTCATCAGAAGCGGAGGAGCCAGCTGTGGACACAGGTCCGGTTCAAGATCATTCACTTACAGGAGAGATCCAGTCAATCAGTCCATATCCCTGTTCTTTGAGATTGCCGAGTGCTGTCAGTAGGTATAAGAATGACCGCATTTGGTACAACTTGGACCGAATTTGTGAACTGGCAGCTAATGCTGACTGTTGGAACACAGGAAAACTCATATCCACCTACTGCACTCAGCAACGTCAAACAAGGCTGCGGGTTGATTCACTCTGGATAATCCTTTTAAGCCTAATAGTCTAACGGTTATGGTTAGATGTTCTTGGCAGGCACATTTATCCAAAGTGACATGCATTACAAAAACACACTCTAGCGTACAACTGGAGGCATAAGAAACAGTAGGCTCACCTTGGTTTCACGGTGGCATTCCTTGGTTTCCTTCAAACCCTACGTGAGGGTGTAGTTGCCCCAGGTTTGCCTGGGGTGGGGGGGTGCCCAGGGGTGACCGACCACATTAATTTTTTTTTTTTTAACCCCCCCACCCCTCGCATTTGTATCCCAGGTGCACAAGTTCTGCACACTCCCCCTTGTGTCAAATCTACCATGGAATCCACTTTTGGCCTTTTCCTTGCACTTATTTAACATGTCCGTCAGCTCTTTTATGAATGCTGTATTATAAAGCATCTACAACTGTCATTATGCTGCTTGTTGTCGGTATCAATGATTTTTGGCGTTGCCTTTTTCGCCATCATTTTCCTGTTATGGTTCTGTGTTGAGTGTGTCTGTGTTCACGTAGTACACTTTGCCAAATTGCTTTGAGTGAAAGTATCTGACCTTTGACTACACAGTCCAGTCCAGCGAATTCCTGTCATGCTTTCATTTTGTTAACGTTACTGCGAAAAGAGACACTACATATTACAATAACCTTGTTGCAAAAAATATCAGAACTATTTTCAAGGTTTCTGGGCAGCCAATTTATGTTCTATTAACAAGCAAACTTCTCATGACTGCCTACAAAGTACTGCCTCCTGATGAAGCACTGAAATTAAAACGTTAAAAATCTAGGCACAGCACAATTGAAATCCTGCCACTGAATTCAAAATGATGACTGTAAATAAGTCTATACAGTGGACTAGCATGTTGCTAAAAGTACCTACAGTGCACTGCTGATACACCAAACAAAACAAAACGTGATGACTAACTCAACCATTCACAGTCGTTGCGGTGTGTGTAAGCGATGAGGGCGCTGGCAGGTATTTTGACGTATGTGTCTGCATGATTAATTTGCATTAAAAATAACTTGTTAAAAATGTTACATTAGTCGCACGTGTTGGCGCGTTAACATTGACAGCGCTAGTTGAAGATTCTCTGTAGGTCTGTTTCTTGGAAAGCTTTAACCTTCTCAAATGTCATTGTATTATTTGCAGAGGGTGAGCTGGTAGAGGAGTATGCGGAGCCCATAGCAGTGGAGGCCACAGAGGTGAGTGGTGTCCAGCGTTTATTTCCCAGTCTCCTCCATTAAAGAAGAATTACAATGTGAATCAATCAACAGCCCTGTTGTTTGTAGGAAAAAGACTAGGCAACTAACATTAACTGAATGGGGCACGGGGAAAGAGAGTGAGTTTCTGTGCCCCAGTTGGTTAGTGTTGGACCATATAGCCAATTGGGAGTTGGGCTGTGTCCAATTTTCTTGTTCTTTTTTCTATCGACAGCACTCGGTGACCCCGAACATTAGGGCTATGGATTGATTCACCCAGGATTTCTCCTCTAATACACCAGCATGCCATGGCAGAGGACATGTTGTAAATATTAAATTTCTTGATGTGAAGCCTAACACTGGTTTTCTGGTTGCAGTTTGTTAACAGACAGTTCATTCCGGAGAGCACATACAGTAACAGCAATCAAGAGCAAAGCGAAGAGTGGAGTTCTGAATCAGAGGTACCTCTTCCTATCTTTTTAACCCTAAAGTTACCAATGCCTGTTCTCACAGTCACGTCTGGTGATCGAGCATTGTCTGGATATCAAAGATGGATTTGGGTTCCTTTGTTCTTATTGCCCTTTGTCCTATGACCCATCTGAACCAGAGTCACCTTTGTTTTTGTAGGTGGTGAGCTCACTGCAACAGCAACCACCAATTCATACAGCCCCTTCTCCTGTGGTGTCCGAACCACACCCGCTGACCACGGTGACCCCAACGCCCGCCGCGGACCCCGTGCTGAGGAAGCAGGTGGTCCAGGATCTCATGGCGCAGATGCAGGGACCTTACAACTTCATGCAGGTAAACAAGTAATCCGAGGGGCTAAAAGAGAGGGGATTATCTATCTGGTATTCTCCTCCAATAGCTGTTGTTAACTCGCAATTCAACCCCCTTCCCGTTTTACTACAGGACTCTATGCTGGAATTTGAAGGCCCGCCCATCGATCCTGCCATTGTGTCCGCACAGCCCATGAAGCCTGCGCAGAGCATGGACATGCCCCAGATGGTTTGTCCCCCAGGTTGGTACTGCAGTACTTATTGTACAAGGCTACCCTTCTTCTACCTGTGATTTTTGCACTTTTTGAGATTGGGTGGTGATGCGCTTTTCCATCTCTCTCGTAGTTCATCCAGACACACGCCTTGCACAGCCCAACACTGTTCCTGTACAGCCTGAACCAACACAAGTGAGTGAAGAGGAATGCTTGATGCCAAGCTCTGCAGCTTATTGGTCATCTTGGTGAACTGCAGTAAACGTTTTTCATTCGGGGGTAGTGTTAAGGAGGTGTCTTCAATATCTGACCAGATGTTTTTGATCTCTAGGTCCCCATGGTCGCTTCCTCACCAGAGGCCTTTTCCACACCGTCTCCCATGTATCAACCTCCACACCCCGCTGATCCACGACCACAGCCTGAAGCTATTGACCCCATCCAGGTGAACTGTCCACACCCTGCAGCTCTAATTGAATATGTCTCATGTGCTCATTGCAAAGTGTGTGGGTGTGGGTGTGTGTGTGTGTGTGGGGGATTATCGCCTGTAATGTGTTCTTTTGGTTTGTCTCCAGGCCTCTATGTCCTTGTCAGCAGAGCAGCCCCCTCCCACCTCCGCTCTGCCCCCCGCCTCTCAGACGCAAGTGTTCCAACCCAGCTCCAAGCCTCTGCACAGCAGTGGCATCAATGTCAACGCTGCACCATTCCAGTCCATGCAGACGGTGGGTGGAGTTACCTTCTCATGAAGTGATCTTTAGCCTGTGTGTGTGTGTGATAGTTTAATGGCTACTGTAACATTTAATGACGTTAACTTGTACGAGCACTTGTGCATGTATGCTCAGAGCAGCTCAGAGCGCTGCTTTTTCTTATGATTGGATTTATTTGGCTTGTGCAGTTTTAGTACTTTATTTATTAATAAGTATTGATATTGGTCTTAAGGAATTTGTAAATATCTTAATCTTTATCTTAAATATTATACTTTTTAAATTAACTGAACCCTCCCTAAATTATATATTATGTATTTCATAATTTGACTTTTCAGCAGCACCACACACCGTATTGGCAGGTACTTCACTGTTTGCCGTCACATCCTTTGATATGATGTCTTGCATGTCTGCCTGCGTTTAACCATCAAGAGTCAGTGTAAATTTATTTATAAAGCACCTTAAAAACCTCAGTTGATCCAAAGAGCTGTACATAAAAAATAAGTAAAATAACAATAAAATGGTTTAAAAATACTACTTGTATTATCAGTTGGCATAAACTACACAATACCAAAATATCAAAGGCATTTAATCAATGTATATAAACAAAACTAGCACACATAATAATAAAAATTAAGTAAAGCCAGATTAGAGGTGTCTTCAATTATGTTATAAGATAAGGAATAAAAATGTGTTGTCAGATGAGATTCAAAGATGGAGTTGGGGGCAGAGGGTTAAGAAGAATGTGCTGGCTGGGGTGTGCTTATTGTATTTTGCAGGTCTGAAACATAGGGAGGAGCTCGAGCATTGAAAGATTAGGAATGAAGTTAGGAGTAGTATCCTGTAAATAATTCTTTAATGTACAGGGAGTCAGTGATGGAAGAGTAGAAATTGGAGGAGTATAATGTGGGGATGAATATCAACCATGTGTTGTGAAACTAATCCTCAGACTGCATCTTTAATGTGCTCAATTGGAAGTTGCCATTGTTCTCTGAATGAATTACAGGAGTGAGTTAGAGCAGAGGTGTTGTAGCCCAGATTTTCAAAATTTTAGAACGACGCAGAAACAGTGAGGTTATTTGTAATCTTTGGTTGTATAAAAAGGGATTTGATGATCCAGACAATGCTTATGCAGATTACAAGTTCAGAATAACTTTAGCCTGATTATGCTGTGCAGTATTCCTACGCACCCTAAGGTGCGGCTCAGGGAAAACCCAAAGAAATAGACGCACAAATGGCAGAAGTTGTAACAAGTTTTAAAATGTTCATATATATATGTACATACATCTTGCATATAAACATCTTAATTTCTGTGAACATGTTGGTTGTCCAGAATGACTAAACTGCCTGATTTGTTAGAAAATTGAGCCCAGCTCTTTTATTGTGCACAGTTGATCATCATTTCAATTTGCTGTAAATTCAGTTTGCATTAAACAACACCTTCTTCCTCTGACCTCCCCTCAGGTGTTCAATCTCAATGCGCCCGTGCCTCCAGCCAATGAGACGGACTCCCTGAAGCAGCCCAACCAGTACCCCAATAGCTACAGCCAGGGCTTCAGCAGCCAAACACAGCACCCGCTGGAGCAGCCAGAGATGCAGTCGGACCAGCTGCAGGCTGGTAAGCAGCGTCTGTCATATATATGAACTTGCAGTTCCTTAAACTCATTGTTCCACTAGCATGCCCACTAACATGCCCACAAGCATGGTTGGCTGAACAGGAGTGACTGGTTATAGACTTGATATCCTTGAATGACCTATTTCAGCGCAGACTTGTCCCCCCCAGACACTGTTGAAAGCCCTGATGTTGTGGTTCACTGACTTCACCCAGTATTATAAAGATTAAGCAATCTGCAGAGCACTTGGCAAAAACAAATGGTCAAAAACTGCAGTCTCTACAATGAAGCAACATTGGCAGTTGGGGGGGGGGGGGGGTAATTGTCAAGGTTTTGATTAGTGTAGAAAAAGTACTAAAATGAAAGTCAAAGTTGACTGGCATTTAGCGGACGTGTTTATCCAAACTGATTGTCAGTCAGTGACTTTACGGGTACTGCTGCTTCAAGTACACACCTGCAAATTCTACTAAGGTGTTTCGATGAGATTTTAACCAGGACTTCTAGTTGACAACATGGGTTGTTTGGTATGTCTGTCTCATGTTCCCATGAATCTGTCACATAGATCATTTGAATATGATATTAGTTGCCTTAGTAGTACATTTCACAAAGCTGCAAAGTTCACAAAGTTTCATCAGCTCTGGCACCTCTGCTAAATCTGTCCGGTGTAGTTGAACTGTTTTGCTCTTGTCCCCTTTTCCCTGCAGTGGTTGGAGCTTTCCACTCCCAAGACCAATCACTCCCCAGTGCAGGAGGCCACCAGGCCATGTCCCAGCAGTCTGCAGGGCAGGGCACCGGGTTCGGCCGGCCAGCCCAGTCTTTCTACAACAGCAGAGCCATGTCACGTGGGGGCCCCAGGAACTCCCGTGGTATGATTAATGGCTACAGGGGACCATCCAACGGTTTTAGAGGTATTCAGCTGAAATGTCAAGGCAAATTGAAATGTGCCTCGTGGCCCTTGCAGTTTTATTTTTCACTTTGTGTTTTTCTTTATTGGGACAGGTTTGTTTGTTTGTTTATTTATTTTCCAACAAACTCAGTTTTCCCCTGTAGGTTTGCTCTTGAGGGATAAAATAATTAAAAATCAAGTGTGTGTGCCTTGTGGAAAAGCTGAGGTGTAGTTGTCAAACAGTGTTATTAATGCTGTTCTTCATCATCTTAGGTGGATATGATGGTTATCGTCCTCCCTTTTCCAACACTCCAAACTCTGGCTATGGACAGAACCAGTTTAATGCGCCACGGGACTACTCCAATAGCAACTATCAGAGGGTAAGTACTGCATTAGATGGATAACTCAGGAAGGCAGGCAGGAACTTTTGTTTTAGCTAGCATTAGCTGCTGTGTTGCTATTTGGTCTACGTTGTACCAAATTATCTCATTGGCCTACTTACTGACAGCACTCAGAAATGTCAAACTATTGATTCACTAGTTGATCAACTATTACTTGATTCGCACTAGATTTCTCTGTGTGCACCATGGTTACTCTAGTCAAGTGTTTGACTGGTGTAATCTGTTTGTGTCTCTTCAGGATGGCTACCAACAGAACTACAAGCGTGGAGCTGGCCAGGGCCCACGTGGCTCTGCCCGTGGCAACTCCCAAGCCATTCGCACCTGAAGACCAGTCAAACTGACCACTCAGCCCATGTTATGAACATTCAAAAAATTACATTTTATCCCTGTTTAGCCCTTTTCTTTGTTTTGTTTTGTTTGTTTGTTTTTATCATCAGTGGTATCTTTTCTCTCCTACTGGCACCTCTCTCGAGTAAGCCTGCTTTGACGGTATTTAAGAAAAAAAAGAGAACCATTTTAATGAGTCTAAACACAAGCAAAGCTGAGGATCCTCAGTGTCAATATTTTAAGCCTGTGTTTGTATCAAATATTCCTGTAAACTTGAAAGATTTCATTAATTTATTTTTTTGTATAAAATAAAAGCAAAAATACCTACCACTGCTGGTCTAAACCCTGGGAGTTTGTTTTCTGTTTTCCCCGTTTTGTTTTTTTGTTCTGCCCACTCGTTTTAGTTCAACACATTGTTTTTTTTTTTTTTTTTTTTTTTTTTTCTTTTCTTTTTGGTACATTTTAAAGAAGCTCCCAATCTCAGTTTGTAAAGTGATGTTGCTTCAAAGGTTTCAATAAAGATGTGTTGCATTAACCACTGTCTGCTTGCCATGCAGTCTTATTGAATTTGTTTTTTTGCATTTTGTTAAACGAGTTAGTTTGATATGGTATAATTTACAAGAGTAAACAGATGTAAAAAAAAAAAAATACACATATATATATTTAACGTTAAGTGCCCAGCTGTGTATCTCACTTGTGTACTTTTCATTTTTAAATCGACTGAAGTATGTTTTTCTCCAGTTGTTTCAAGATGTCTGAATGCGCGTGTTTGGTGAAAACTTTGCCATATTTACAATTAACTCAAAATTATTTGGATGATGGAAAAGGATCATCACTATTAATATGGTTAGCATGAAGAAATTATTAAAATACTTCCCAACATTCTCTCTGGACCTCACAAATGAGCATCTGGAATGAAATAGTTGGGCCGTTTTTATTTCCTACAGGTGGCGGTGATGCTTCGGACCAAATAATAACGAGCATGGCTGAATGTCAGTTGTGAAATAAATCATCGCAAGGTTGGCTTCACATATTTTACACAATGAGATTTTGATTGTTGTAAAGAACTTAGTGTGTTGGCCAAGGTTTTATTTACAAATTTACGAAGATTCAAATTATTCGTTGGGTGACAAGTTGATTTACACTATATTTTCACAAATAATTGAGTAGTTATTTTTAAGTGTTACAGGGAAAAACAGGAGATATAGGAGTAATTCTACAACTTTCTGTAGATTTGTCATCTACCTGGATAAATAAAGCGAACCGCTGACTCATAAAGCAACGTGTCATTTGCACAACCGATCTCACCATGTAAGTGCGCAGCGTAATGTAGGCAAATATCGGATTTTTTTGAACGCTCCCTCGTTCTGTGCAGGGAGCTGCGACTTGTAGCTAACGTTATTGTTTTGATTCGTGAAGTAGCTAACTGATACTTTACCTGCCTTATCCCTATAGACGACTGAGACAGGTCAGTGTGAAACTAGATTACGTTTATTTATTTGTAGTACAGTATGAAATTGTATTTAATAAGCAATAGGGTGGGAGAAGGAAATCTACCAGCAACATGCTAGGATAGCTAGTTACAAAAGGGTATTGCTGGCCAGTGCCTCCTTTAACATTAGCTATGTAGTCATATGTTTGTTTCGGTTTAAGTTTTATCGTTATTATAAGATTTCACGATTGATTAGCCACTCAACGTACTGCTGATAGCTATCCAGAACGTTAAATTAGTTAATTTCTAAAGTTGATGTTAGCTCGCTCGTTGTGTGGATCCATATTATTAGCTTGACTATGATCGTAGACAGATGCATCTGGTCACAACCGTATCAGCTACTTAGGGTAAATACAGCAACTGTTCTGGGATGTAATTGCTTATTTATTTATCATTGCCATGTGCCTCAGCAGTCCAATGTTGCTACAGCAAGCAGCTGTATGAAGCTACATATCGATACAGATAGCTAATTAGTTAGCATTAGCTTCAGGCCTTTAACTGTGTAGCATTGGATTGTTTGAATAGCTAACATGTCTGTATTATGATACCGTGGACCCAGTTGATGTTAGATCCTACAACCATGTCCACAGGTTTATCCAGCATTTGTCAACGTCAATATCTCCAAAGATGACCCCTAGGTCAGTTTGTGTACAAAGACAGATTTGAAAGAATATGATAATAGGAATATGCATTTGAATCTTTTTGATGGTTTACTTTGCACATGCATTCAGTGCGATAATTTCAGCACTTCGATATTCGTCTAATATCTTCAGCCTGCTTTTTAGCATGTCATATATTGTTACTGTATCTATACAGTGCATTAGGCTTACATGTTTATTATAGATGTTAAAAATTTCAGGCCAGAAATGCTGAAACACATCCCATAGTGTGGACAATCTGCTTGCAATTTCCTTGCAAACAATGATTCATTCTGATAACAATGTTATGTGCACGTGGCGCTGAAGAGGGCAGTGCCGGACTAGGAATGCAGTGTTGATATCTGGTTCATATATTACGTGCCTGTTTGCAGGGCTCGGGCGGAGTGTTGGGTTCTGACACGCAGCTGCTGCCTGAGATTCCACAGCTAATCACCCCAAAAGGGAAGTTTAACTGCGGCAATCAAGTAATTGTTTCACGCTGCTCTCCCATGCATGTCAAACCACCCCAACTGCATTGGAGTTGATCAGCCAAAGCTGTTGCTCCTCCGTATTCGCCCTCGTGGCAGAATTCAACAAGCTAAGGAAATTCCATGGTAGACCAAGTGAACAATTTAGTTCGACATACATTGACAGGCAAAAGAATGTTATGCAATGCAAATTGAAAATAGAATGCCTTTTGGCATGAGCCTGCTTGTCTCGGCACAGCTGACAAAAAAAGAAAGGACCCTTACTTTTCTTAGTTTTTGCTTTCCCACTGGTTTTCCAGGGGCTGGATAAAGAGAGCCACAGTGCTTGATGTCTACTTGACTGTTTGAGTCAGAGATTTAGGGGTCAGAGGTGAAAGCACAATGACAATGGTTGGAGTTGTATTTGCTTGTGGTCTTGGCTGCTTGAGGCCTGCTAGAAAACCCCTGACCCTGGCTGAGGCACCAAAATGTCCCACAGCCGTTCACACAGGGGTCTGATTTTTCTCATCCAAGGGCCACCATGTTGAATTCACTCAGTGATTCTTACTTGCGGGGCCCACACAGCCTCTGGCGCTGCGAAAACAAACAGTGTGTTGCATTCAGCCTGGTGTCTCTGTCGTCATATGTCTGGCCTGTTTTTGTAGCAGTGTGCTACAGGTCTTTACTGCATCGTCTCATGTTGTGGAAATGCAGAAAGACCCACCACCCTCACCCCCACCCCCAATTCTCGGTTGTAGACAGGCTATGGTGACCTGAGAGGAAATGTGGCCCTGGTGGTCGTGTTCTGAAGGGGGACTTGTGTTTTTCCACCAGCAACTGAATGTGAAACTGTCCAACCCTGAACTGTTGGCGTGTCGGAGGAAACTTTAGCTGGCGACCTACACACAGTACAAGTGGGATGGAAGACTCTGGCTTTTGTGGGGGTTTCAGTGTCGGATTGAAAAAGAAAAGACAAAGAGACTTGCAGATCTGTTTAAGACAAGACAGCAGGTAGAAAAGACTGCCAATTTTCTTGTCAGAGTTTCATGTCAGACAAGAGAGTGGCGCCAGGGGAGTAGACAGAGCTCTTAGGTCTTCGAAATGAGAAGTCATGTGTCAGAATTTGATGGGCTTCAGTTGTCCCATTTCTGTGTATGAAAAGCCGTCTGTCATTGTCTATTTTTGGGCCTTTTTTTCATAACTGCCTTGGATGGATTCCAAACTACTACTGAATTTATCAACAAGCCATTTGTTTCCTTCCCAAACAATGAATGACACAAGTTAATTAAAAATAATAGGCTAGGATGTTTTGGCATGTAAATTGCGTCATCCTCTTTTTATGTAAAATGATTATAGACTGTGAATGTATTAATGTTTCAGTTTAGCACACTGTGACATGCAGTGGTACACAAATATTTTTGCACACACAGATGCTCTGTATCTGCCTAACAAATGGCTGTCAGTAAATCACACATGTCTTTACTAAAGATGTGTCGAACACATGGCATTCATTTACCAATGCCCCTTACTTCAAAATATAGGCTGTTCCACAGATAAAGATTAAGAACAGCATGTTCATGAATCCTAAACATCTGGGTCTTATCACACAGTGATGGTATGGATTTCTGACATAGTTGCTGCCCGACCTTCACATTGCACTCAAGATGAATGCCAGTGGACATGCCAACACACACACACACACACACACACACACACCTACCTACTCACTCATTCCGTTAATGCCCTCACCAGCCGTTTGTACCCTCCAGGACTTGTCTGGTCTTGTGGAAGGAGTAGGAGGCCATGGAGGAGCAGACTGGCTCGCCTGGTGCCAACACAGATAACAGCAGCCAGAGGAATGGAGAGGAGGTAAAATACTTCACTCTCAAGAATAAGTGCACCCCTATAAATCTGTCCACTGCTGACATTTCTACATAGACTGATCAGTTAAAGATGGATTTGTTTGTAGTTGGTCAGAGGTTTTAAGTTTCATGAGGCTCTCTAAGGGTTGCCTGTCTGATTCCACACAGAAGCCAAGACGTGCGAGCTGGACCAAAGGACGGAAGCGGAAGAAACCCGTGAAGGACAGCAATGCACCCAAGGCCCCGCTGACGGGCTATGTGCGCTTCATGAACGACCGGCGCGAGCAGCTACGGGCAGAGAGGCCCGATGTGCCTTTCCCTGAAATCACACGCATGTTGGGCAATGAATGGAGCAAGCTGCCTGCAGATGAGAAACAGGTAGGAAAACTCAGACAACCGTACGGCCTCATCTGTGTCTGTCTGCATTGCAGAAAATAAATGTCTTTTATCCTTTTCCTCGATCTGTTCTGTCGCTCTTCTTTTTGAAGCGGTCTGCCAGGTAGTGGTGCTCCATAATCTAATTTTAGTGAAAATATTTGCTTCGGGTTAACATGCCAGAGTTAGAGAAATTGTCCAAATGTAATCTTTCTGGAAATCAGGGTTGCTGTTTTTAGAGCAGTGGCCTGGAAGAGCTTAAATTGAATCATTCTCTGAAATGTTCCCCCTGCCCACAGATGAATGAACCGATAAAGAGATGCTATTAGGTGGCCAACTATTTTTTTCATGTCATGTGATGTCATTTTGAGGTCAGATTTAATGGGGAAAAAGGCACAACTTTTCATGTTCTTCACTTAAGCACAGACGTCAGTCGTATCTCAGGTATATATCACATTTGATAGAGACTGGGAAAGCCAACGGAAAGTGCAAGCCCTGACAAAAGTAGCCATATAAATGACCCTGGGATGCTCACTTTTGAATGAAACGAATTGCCTAACTGTGTTCTACAACTACTTTTTAAAAGCTACAGACCTACAGATATTAAGTAATTACTCTCTACTGACTGAAGTGATGAGTGATTTGAGTTATAAAAAACTAAACTAATGTTAAAATAGGTCAACTTTATTAAGTGCACTTCAGCTGGAAATAATATGGCAATGGTCACGTTCTGAGCGATCAGAGCAACATGAGAAAGGTACATATATGAACACAGATATTTTAGCTCCTCTAGTGATTTTACAGCTTTAGTAGCCTTTGGTGTGACTACAGTACGTGTGTAAGTAAGAAAGAATGTGTGACTGTGTGTTCTAGTACCATTAAGTTGTGTGTTACTGATAAGGTCATTAGGCCTGTTGTGTAAACCAAGCAGGCTCAAATAAGGGGCAGACATCAGGCCATGTTTTTACAAAACTTCACCTCAGATCACTCTTTGCTCATGGCAGTGAAATAAACTATTAACTATTAATATCCAGATACAGATCTTCTTGGCAGCTGTGTTTTGTTTTTTGTTTTTTTTTTGCTGTCTTAATTCTAGTTCTTCAATCAAAGCCTGTGTTTCTATCTCACCAAAACACTTGAGAGCAAACACAAAGACTCTCACTGTCTCTCTCTTTGTGTCGCCAGCGCTATCTTGATGAGGCGGAGAAGGACAAGGAGCGTTACATGCGAGAGCTGGAGAAGTACCAGAAGACTGAGGCCTACAAGCACTACACCCGCAAGGTCCAGGAGAAACAGAAGGGCAAGAGGCACAGAGGAGGTATGGAGGCCCTGAAGGCTAAATCTCTCTCATCCCAACTATCACTCAGAATGGGCCTTTCAGCACAGCCAGCTGATTCCCCAAACCACCCAATTCCTGGTCTGATTTAAAAGGCCATCTCATTCAAATGTCTGTGATCCCATGCTATGTGTAATGCAAAAGTGTACACATCTCGGCATAGTGGTGCGCAGGGGTGAAAGAAGTTTCATAATCTTTCCGGTACTGTAGAATAGGTGTTTTCATTGTAAATTTCTTTATACTGTTAGTTGTAGAGCATCATCAAGGCCTTTTCATTTTTACAAACAGCTTCTAGTGTCATGTATTGGAGACTGAAGAAATTTCCGGTGATTTATAAACTAGATCACTCAGAAATGGCTAATTATATAGGTGCTTTATACCAATGAATGTTCTCATGCTTATTCTAATAGGCTATATGGTATGACGTGGTGAGCTGTTGCACTGAGAAAAATTGGTGTCCATGGACACACAGCTGCAGAATGTAAATATTATTAAATCTGATGTAATTTAAAAGTAAATTTTATTCTGTACCATTCATCACATCAACTAGTGACTAACACCTTTGGAAAGCTTCTATCAATCATATGTTAAGAACCCCACAAGCAATTTAGCAGAGAAAAATATGAATTTCCATGCAATAGCTTGAACCAGCATGAGGTGTGTTTTTGGCTTCAGCCACAAGACATAATGACGTCTATATAAGATTATACTGGATGAAAGCATAGGAAAAAAACAGCAAAAGAAAGTGCATTTAGGCACCTGAGTCTCAATGTGGTCTCACGTTCACTATGCCCAGATCTCAGATCTGATTTTTCTTGGTGGTACTATGCACCATCTCTGAATCTGTTAGCGGTGCGGAGTACCGTACCGACTTACTTTCACCCCTGGTGGTGCATTAATCAGAGTTTATAAGTTAATTAACTGAATTCCGTTGAATTCATGGTGTTAGAGAGGAATGCCATAGTTTATTCCTGTATCTCCGAAAAGGCTTCTGTTCTGCATTTTGGGGCCCCAGGGCTAAAATATCTCCTTTGACTTACCAGCCAGATAATGTCAGCATGATTTATTCCCAGTCACTTCAAGATGTATGGAATCGTGAATCGATGGCTGTGCTTTACAGTAAAGACATGATGAATCACCTGGGCCTCTCTCCCTCTCTCCCTCCCTCTCTCACAGATGTCGGCCGCCAGGTAGCCAGCGAGTCTCTTCACGAGGTAAGTCGTTGTACCCCTCTGCCCTGGCCCTAAAGAGAAGTGGATTATGCAGGTGTGTGTGTGTGTGAGAGAGAGAGTGTCTGTGTGGTGGTGCTCTAAATCAGTCCTGCATAGGATTCTGATTTCTCCCCTTCCCTTTATGACATCTTTTGAAGCCTCTTACTGGCCAAATTGTGTGCTGCAAATTAAGCCTCTAATAGCAGTGGCCCTAAAAGATGGATTAAGTGACCTTGGCACAGTGTCTCGTCGAGGCCTCAGCTGTTTAACTGCTGTTTAGAGTGTAAGTCATTTTAATGGAGTCAAGCAACGTGATTAAGGCATCAGCTTCAGTCTGTCAGCAGTTTACGTAACGCAAGACAAGGTTGGCTCCAGTCAAGTGTCGTAACGCAAGACAAGGCTGGTACAAAAGTTACAGTATATCCACTGATGTCCCAAAATGTTTTCTTAGGAGCTCTCTTTCTCCCTCCCTCTCTCTCTCTCTCTCTCTTTCTATCTCCCTCTCTCTCTCTTTCTCTCTATTTGAGCCGGTGTCAGTTTCTTTCTTGGCCCCCAAAGGAGAAAGGAGATCAGTTACCTCAGAGTGATGGAATTGGTCCCTTTTTACATCACGCTTTGCCATTACACTGTGGGCTGTGGCCAGAGAGTGTGGCAGTGCTTGAGATTTCATTTCAAGAAGCAGTTTAGTCTCCCTATGGAGGCCCAGGTTAAGTCATCAGTGATGTATGGGCTAAGTCAGACAGTGGGGACGAATGCGTGAAGTATGGCACCAGCTTCCATCAGCGAGACATGAAGGATTTCGCATTTGGAGCGTTTTTTGTTTTTCTCTCCCCTCCTCTAAGCTCTTTCTGCTGCCGATAGCTATCTGTATATAGACACTTGCAGTCTGCCATTGTTCACAGCAATCAGATTTCTCATCATCTTTGTGCTCTCAACCCCTCAATATTTCTTCATTACTGTCTTTCTATCTCTCCCATCCTCTTATTCCTGTACCCGCTCTTGCTTTCCCTCCCTCTGTTTCGCCCAACAGAAAGACACTGAAGGGAAGGACAGGTCTGTGTTTGATATCCCCATCTTCACAGAGGAGTTTCTCAACCACAGCAAATGTAAGCACCTGACTACTGGCACACACACAGCCACACACACAAACATACTGTACACACACACACACACACACACACACATGTGCACACTAGGTAGGAGTAGACACCTCACTATTTTGAACCATTCTCTCTCATGCACGCACGTGCGCACACACACATAAATACATCACATGCACACACACATACATCACATGCAAATTTCACATGCACACAATACCCACACCTGCCGTCTTTGAATCCTCAGCCTGAAGTCACCCCAAAATATATTCCTTTGCTTGAATCACACATTCAAAGAATTGCCATCTTTGCATCAGATGCCGGTCTCTTTGGAGCATAGCTCCTGTGACAGTTTGAGTCTTCTCTTCATTTGAGATTCTCTGACTTCTCTGTTCTTTTGTGGTTCTCCTCTCACACCCCCTTCCCCTGGCATCACCTCAGCACGTGAGGCGGAGATGCGGCAGCTTCGTAAGACCAACATGGAGTACGAGGAGCGCAACGCGGCTCTGCAGAAGCACGTGGAGAGCATGCGCAGCGCTGTGGACCGGCTGGAGGCTGACCTGATGCAGGAGCGTGGCCGCAACGGCCTGCTGCAACAGCACCTGGAGACACTGAGGCAAGCGCTTACCAGCAGCTTCGCCCAGTGTCCATTGCCAGGTACCCAGACACACACATACACACACACACACACACACACACACACACATACACACACATGTAAACACATACACGCACGTACACACATGTAAACACATACACACACGTACACACGTACATGCACGCACACATGCACACACACACACACACACACACACACACACACACGTGCACGCACGTACACACATACATGCACGCACGCATGCACACACGCATTCACAAAGCCCTAAACACCTTGATGGAGCATAAATAAATGCACATGTACATATGGTACTTCACATGTAGAAGAATACATATATAGCCTGTCTTAAAGGCCCACGCAGTACAAAGAGACATCCTTATGTGATTAATATACATCATGACACAGGCACAATACTCAGGGTATTTAGATTACAATGTGCATACACAGAGATTCAGTCTTTCACTTCCGCACTTGTCACAGAAAGCTCCATCTGGCTTTTTGTGTATACACACACAAACACGCCACTTTGTTTAGCTTGTAAGCATCCTCTGATTTATCACATGGATTATGACCACATGTGTGAGTGTGTAGGTGTGTATTTGTGTGTGTGTGTGTGTGTGTTTGTGCGCACTGTACTTTAGCTGGACAGGTTTTGTTGGCACCAGGCCTGCCCTGCTGTCCTATACAGATGTGCAGTCTGTGCTCAAGGCTTTTAAGCGTCATTGGCACATCTGCTGCGCTTGAGCAAATCTTGAGTAGGATTGGAAAGGACTGGCATGCATAGGAAAACACTGCAGTCAATTGGTGCCAGCCTCATTGGCAGAGGTAGTTCAGATGATCTCAAGATAGAGAATTAGTTTTAGGATGAATTGCCAATTAACCCCAGAGTTCTGTGAAGTTTGTTTTTATTTTTATTCTGACTTTGAAAGTGTGCAGCTGAAGGACACTGGTGCATCTCAGGGGGCTTGTAATGTAATGTTAATGCATCATGAACAATTTAGCTTTTGCACTTGGGGCTCCTTTCTTTGAGGATTGGTGATTAAACATCAGTGCTGTCAGCTGCCTCAAAGGGGCTTTCTATCTCTTTTTTTTCTGTCTTCCTCTCATGGTGCGGTCTACATATCAGGAAACAGTGGTCTATTTAGAATGAGTCTCACCATTCCCCCTGAATTTATCATCAGCAGTGTGGGCCCATAGGCACTCCATGCTCTGTCAGTGCCTAGGTTCTGTTCACTTGTACTGCAGCCTTCCAGGCATGTGGCCCTTGGGCACCAGATTGTTGACGAAAAGCTTCACATCTCAAATGCACACTAGGCAGTTGCCTACACCTCCCGTCTTTGAATCCTCTACCTCAAGTCACCTTGGAATGGATTCCCTTATTTGAAATCACACATTCTTTCCATCATGCTTTTCATTTGGAGCGTATATCCTTTAAAAGCTTGAGTCAGCCTCTCTTTTGACATTTGAGTTTCTCTGACTTGTTCTTTTGTGGCTGTTTCTCATCCCATTGCCCCTGTGTCACCCTAAATATTCCCTGCATCTGTAGGCAGTGGAGAGACGCCCACCCTGGACACCATCGACAGCTACATGAAGAAGCTGCACAGCCTCATTCTGGCCAATCCCCAGGAGCACGAGAGCCTGATCAACGCTGTCAGAGAGGTGGTGACCCGTCTGGAGAGGTAAGGCTAGCTCTATGGAGCACATTTATGCATGTATCTCCAGGGATCAAAATTAGCACCAACCACCAGCCAAATGCTGGTAAATTTTGAAGATAACAAAAAAATGCTGATTTACTATTGAATGGCTGGTGAATTGTACCACTGTGTCTCTCAGTGGCGGGTAGATATTCACATTTCAAAATGTTAATTTTGACCCATGTGTGTCTCTATTAGTCTATTATGCAGAGAGAAACAGATGCTTTAGAAAAACAAAACAAAACGCTCTCGTAGTTGCCCCCAGGTTATGCGTGATTCAAATTACAACACAGTCCGTCAGCTGATTTTGTCTGTGACAAAACATGCAAGCAGAGAGCTATCTATGCCTGCCAATTATTCACTGTTCACTGCAAAGAAAAGTCAGATTTGTTTATAGTGGCTTCATGCCTTATAAGGCAGTAAGAGATCCTGGCATGTCCATTTACAAGGCTAGGGAGGAACCACAAGGCTGTTTTTAATGTTGTAGTGATGAAAGCCTCCTACAGATGTTGACATGATTAAACCAAACTGGCCGCAGGTAACTGAAGTTTCCCCATCAGAAGCTGTGGAGAGGTGATCCTGAGGCTGAGCGTCCATGGGTCCTCATCTGATGCGTTTGCTCCGACAACGCCACCACCACCACCGCCGCCAAGAAGTCCGCTTGTAGTCCTGTAAAGAAGACACTGCCTATTTTGTCTCACTTATTTTAAGTGTCTCACACCACACGAGGAACCGTGACTGCATATTTATTTCTTTTCTAGTGAGCCTTGTGTCTTCTTTTTTTTAAAACTTTTAAACTTTCTTATTTTTATTTGAATACTTCTCTTTGCCATAACAGGAAGAATGCCTAATGCCAAGTGTGTTTGTCTGTTTGTCTTGAAGTACAATGAGCAGCCGACAGGAGGAATTTAGTTTCATTTAATTTGTCCCAAACCAGACACACATTGTTGGTAAATGTTGATGTTTGAACATTTTATTGTCAAAGTAGTTAATAAGAATGTTTTTTTAAGAATCATACATTCTGATTTTGAAATTATTTTGTAGACTGTTGTGGCAGGATAGCCTTAGTGTGACAAAATGTCTTGTCTAATAAAGTCAATTTTCAGTAAAGACTACAGTTTTTGTAAAGCTTTTGTTCCCATGGGCAGTATAGTGTGTT
The DNA here is from genome assembly GCA_027481765.1 of Tenualosa thibaudeaui. Lineage (NCBI taxonomy): Eukaryota > Metazoa > Chordata > Actinopteri > Clupeiformes > Clupeidae > Tenualosa > Tenualosa thibaudeaui. The sequence continues at coordinate 22,213,136 of JAIFZK010000007.1, forward strand.
GCTTGGCCTGGTCATGGTCAGGTGGCCAGGGTGTGTGCTAGACAACACATTTATGTTTGTTTAATGATCCATATCCTGTCAGGAGTATATATTTTGGCTATAGCAGAGCAGGTCATGCAAGACACCAGAAGAGGAGCTGTAACCTCAGAATTATTGTTCACTGTTGATGTTGCTTTGCTAATGTAACAGCAACAGGTGTGATTTATGTTATAACCATGAATGGTCAAAGGCTTTTGTCCATGACACTGACTCATAGGCAAATGATCACGTTGTGTTTCCAAGCATGGTCGGTATGCCTGGCAGTGGGATGAGCATTGCAGATGTGAAGCCAAGGGCTGTGTTGTTTCAGAGTGAAGGTGGAGAAACAGCCCAAGGGCATTTATTAGAGAGCTTTGATATGATGGTGCCAGACCATGCAGAAGAGAGATCTCTATTGTGCTGTCAAACTAGAGGAGTGTTCTTAGCCGTGTGCATAGTATCCTGTGTTTCTTCCATCATTTTCAGAAACTGCAGACTGCCAGTTCAGTCTAGAACTTTGCAGTCCCCCATGGAGCGAGACCTTGAGCCGGCAGATTTTTCACCCATTGAAATGTTACTGGGCCAAGAAATAATTTTGTCTACCATCTGTGGTCTGCACTTTGTACTTCTGCATTTTCATGCCAAGATGCACAACGTTATCATTTCATAGGTTTTGGCACCCTTCACTGGAAGCTTTTGATTGGCTGCTCTGTTTCAAACGTCGTAAATCAGGAATTCACCTTGTACTTTACCTCAAAAGAGTTTACAAGATTGCACCACAGAATACACTGGGAACAGAGACTGTATATAATGACAATAACAGGAAATGACTTGAGCCTAGAATCATCATAGCGGTTTCACAAAGTTGAAACTTAATTTCGGACATTTTTACTGTGTGTGTATATGTGTTTGCTGTGACTCTGTGTGTGTGTGTGTGTGTGTGTGTGAGCGTGGTTCTGTTCTGATGCCCATTTCCTGCCTCCCAGCTGGAGCATCCTGCCTGTGCAAGCCCCACGTGTGCCGTTGGAACAGCACCAGCAGCCAGCTCACAGGTGTCCTACTTCCCAGTCTTTCTCTCCCCTTTTTATCGCTTTCACTTCCTCTGCCAAGTAGAATGACTGTTGCCCAGTTTTGTCAATCCCAATGGCGACGAGTCCCCATTTTGATTCATGAGTGTCATGGTCAAGGCTTCCATACCTTCCAAGTGTTAACGACTCTAGGATTCAGAACTCATTTTGACAGACACATAGTATGGGCAACAAACTTTGTTTGCATTGAATGTAACTGAGAATGTGTTGCTACACTCGGCCATGCTGGGGAAAATAGTCCAGTCAGAGAGCTGGGTAAAACTTAAAGTACCCAAATTCATGACCCCATGTTTCTATCACCTTATGCCCCCATTAAAATGGTTGGGTCATCTACTTCTCCCCAGCTTCCTGTGCAGGATAAAGGGGTCGTGTGAAGGGGCAAATGGGTGAGGGTTTAGACAGGCGTGCGTCTGAGGAAAAGAAATCATTTCCATTTCAAGGGCTGGGGGCGGGATGCAGGATGTGTGAGTGAGTCAGTCAGAAGTCAGGAGTCATGTGCTGAGCTGGACTGACTTGCAGCCTTCTCCCTTGAGCTGGCCAGATATCTGCCCTTTTTTCTTACCACAGCAGCCTCAAAATAACCTGCTGCCGAACAGGACAACACTGAGCTTACAAAGCACCAAGTTCATTATTTAAATCAGTGAGTAAGATATTAAAATCAATCTTGTGTAATTTGTTTTTTGTTTTGTTTTGTTTTGTTTGCAGGTGTCATTGATTAGAAAGCTGCATGAGGTGACTTGTCATGGTTGATGCAAAAATCCATTAAGTTTTGAGGCAAAAAGAAAAAGAACTACTCTAAGATTTTGGCTGTTTCACTAGAGTATTGCACTGATTTACTGATGTATGATAAATTATGCATTGTTTTCTCTGTGGTGCAAGCCACTCTGCTGCTTTGTCCTGTGTATTGCATTCTCACCTTCTGAGTCAACATTTCCCTTCCCTCTACTGAGATTAAAATCTTTGGTTGTTCTTTGTTAGCATTATGTTAACAAAGACACATAATTTGATCACATTTGTCTGCAGTGACAGTTTGTTATTGCTCCTCTTGAGTTTCTTCCTCTGCACCATCTAGGAGACAAAAGTACTGTCCTTATTTCCTGCGAGAACTATTACATTGGTGACTGAATAAATGACTGTTTTATTAGATGAAAAAAAAAAATTATTTAGAATCATTTGGGCTTGGCAAAGTAGAGCCTATGCTTGTCAGACTTGCTACCGCACAGTTCTCACTCCTTCAATGAGTAATTTATTATTTATTAATTTATTAAATGGAGTGATTCATGTTAAGGAAAATTATGGTCACGTCTGTCTTTTTTTGTGGTTGAAATGTCTGTAATCCCACCTAGACTTATTTAGGGTTATCACAGTATGATCATTGGTCAACACATCAAACTTGTGAAGTTTCTACTTCTGTGAATCTGCAGTAGTCAAGTGACAAGTTACTGGGATAAAGTGACCAGACCTCTGAGATGAAAATCTGGGACATTTCCCTGAATTTGCCTTGGGAACTGGGCACATTCCTATTTATACAGTAAATATCATTGAAATAAGTAATGTTTTAGCTCAGAAAAAATTGTGTTTTGTATTTTCCTGGAGACAGACCACCAAAAACGGGGACTGTTCCTGGAAAATGGGGGGTGTCTGGTCACCCTATACTTGGCCCATGATAAACAAACAAACAAAAAAACACCATGGGTGAAGGCAGGTACTAAATATGAGGTCTACAGTTTTGATACAGCTATCACTCTTGCCATCACCTCCACTGTCCCTTCCCAGCCTTGGAAAACCTTGGCCCTGATGGCCGGTGAAAGGGAAACAATGTCTGGAATGTGTAAAGACACAAGTCACTCCCCCACATCGTTATTGACTACCGACCCACCTCACTGATCCACCCTCCCCTTCCTGGGGACAGGGGCCAACAGAAACTGGGATGAGAGGGGGAACTCCAGAGCTTGCCCTACAATGTTTACCAGACCCATTCAACAAGTATGTATGACGACTAGCAAATTATAGGCTACCACTGCCATGTCATTGCGAGCTGTGATGCGTAACCCTCATTTCCCAAACATAATCCCATACCTAGGTCTATGTCTACCATTACAGTTTCTATTTCATCTCCATGAAGTAGGCCTAGGCCTAATGAAAGGCCTTTGAAGGTCTTTAAGGCTTTGGTACTCGTAATATACATTATAAAAATATACAAGAAAATTATTATCATCAATATATCTCAGAGTATGATATAAGTTATCCCCTGAAGATAAAATAATGAAAATTTTACTTCAATGGATTTGGACCTCCGAAACAACACATTTCTAGTTCAGCTAATGTGAACGATGCGCGTGCCCGTCAGTTCTTCGTGAACTGCTTACCAGCACTTGAGACAAGAGACCGCCCTTAGCTACGTATGCGCGTTCACGCGAATGGCTGGAAATGCATCGGCTGAGAGCTAAAGTGTGCGAGACCAACGACGCGTGATTACTTTTATCAACCATTAAAAATATTGCACGGATTCGACATTGCCATTGGAGGACAGTTCGCGGTGTTCGGATTAAGGTGGTGTCAAGAGTTTAAAGGAATGTGACGGAGCAAAAAAACTGCTAACGGTAAGAAAAAAGTTCCAGTTCTCCCAGTCAGAAGGTACAGACGTAACTAACGTTATATCTTTAATACATAGGGAAGTTCAAAAGTGGTCGTCACACAGAACATATAACATAATTCTGTTATATCGTTAACGGTATATCGTGGACATTTTGCATTGCTGATATTATCTGACTGTTACTGGTAGTAACGCTATTTAGTTTGGTTGCTGTTATCTGTTTTGCATACAGCGAAGTCACTAGTAGCTAGCTAAAAGTTTACCTGCAACAGCACGATAGCATGATTTAATAGCAGTATGATTACATTCGTGTGTAGCCTATTCCCTGTTGCAAAGTTATGCTACAACTAATCCACAAGACATTACAGAAATCATTTTAGTTAGCCTCTTACTTGTATTAGTGCGTTGCACAGATTTGGAGTGATTTTGCATTGACACTGGTCTATCACGTTTCGCTCGTCCTAATTTATGATGTGACGTCAAACCACAATAGTGGGCTATGTGTAAATAAATCCATCACAGATTGGCCTAGTCTAATGCACGTAGTTTTATTCTTCAGTATTCAGTTATGTGTCATTGGTATTTGTAATATATCTTTGTACTTTTGTCATTGCTCCTCTACCATTTGTGTGTACGGATGTGGTGATGTCCACATCACTTGGTTGTCTGAAATGAGAGTCGAAAGGGGGTGAGTGACCAATGTATCGGTGAGCAAAAATCAGAAGTATGCAGAGTGTACAGTATTACTGTGTGCGCTGACGTTGCAATGTGTCAGTAGTACTGTGTCGAAAATATTTCAAGGCAGGAAGGTTAGATATGTTATTGTGAGGGCTATTCTGTGTAACAGATGCTGCTGGATGTAACTGAAAGGTCTGATTGGAAATCTGAATTCAGTTGAGCAACAATAGTTTTATTGTTGTTCAATTGAATTCATACTTCCAATCTGACCCTCACTTCCTCCAACAGCGTCTCCAATGTCCACTGCTGGGTACTCTGATCAAACAAAAATGCAGTATAACCTCAGAATTGGAGTGAACACTGGCCTCACATACTTCCTTTTGTTCTGTGGTATTATAAAGGTGTAGGTGTAACTTTAGAATGGTAAATGCATACACATCACAAATCAGGTTGTGAGACAGCCTCACAGTGCACCATGGGTCTGCTGCTTTTGGATGTCAACTTGACTTAGCTGGAAGCAGTCAGAATACTTTGGCATAGAAAATGTTGCATCTGCCTAGAATGTCAACCATCATCAACCATCTTTCTGTTTTGCTTCATTTTGCTCAAAACCGGGATTTTGCTTTTCTCCCTCACTGGGAAAATAGCCACATTACTGTGAAGAAAGATTTTGCTGTTTGCCATTTTGGCCAAGGCTATATTTTGCTCTGTAGAAGATTTTGTTGTTCATTCTGTTCATCTTTTCATTTTTTCTCTTACTGGCGCAGTTAGCCTTGACCAACGTCCTTTTTGAAGTGTGGTCAGTGGTAGGTAGTTATCATCTCTTCCCACATTCTAATAAGACATTAACAATCCTATAAACCCCACTGACACATGCACTATACAACCTAAAACAGGAGAATGTTATGAGGTAATGATTATCAGAAGATTCATCAGAACCTCACAGTTTGTTTACTTATTTTCTGACACATATATGTTCTCTTTTCAAATTGTTTGGAGCTTTCCGAGATCTTGTTGAGGAAATGTTATGTGACACCATGCTCTTTGAACTCTCCCCTTCCTCTCAGTCAGAACTGGAGAACAGGTGTGACCCAGAGGCCTAGAGGGGGCACACCAGGGGCAGGGCAGTCAGAGGACAGAGATGTAGTCAGCCAGAAAAATAAATAATGTAACACTTCACTTTAAAGAAGAAGCTGTGGGCTAAACACTCTCATTTCATACTGTCAAGGGTAGTGTTGATTGCTGTAGTAAAAATTCAGTGGAGAACTGTGGCTAGTCAGAATTGTATGTTGTTTGGTTTAGTGTTTGTAATCAATATAGTGAATAAAAAGACATAAACAATCAGCTCTTCCAGCCTCACCAAACAGTAGGGTACAAATTCTATGGGATATTCTAAATGAAGTGGCTATCACTCCGGTGGATATTCTAAATGGCTGCACACACTCTGAAAATGCTCCACTCACATTCATCAGTAACAAGTTAGACCCAGTGAAAATCTGTGCTTTTCTGACTTTGTTTAAAGGAGCTCTGTACAACTAGCCACATTTTTACTTTTAAAACGGCATTTACCTCTGAAAAATAAGTTGTGTAATAGGCTAGTTGGCATCAAATAATATTTAGTGCAAATGATGGAAAACCACAAATTGTGTTCTCATGAATTAGAGGCACCAAACGGTCATAGACTTATTTATAATGCAAGCCTCTTAGAATAAATTTCCTTTCTGCCACAGTCATTTTTACGAAGTAGAATTGAGGCCTTTGAAGTGAAATATTGTACTAGTTCTTTTTTTCTTAGGATGCCAGCTCTCTTGAAAAGCAGTAGTGCAGCCTGACATTGATTGTCACAGTGAATCTTCTCCAGTGGTGTAGCAAATGTTACCCAGTTTTTGCCTTCATGTTTGAAGTGTTAATATGGCTCCACAGACCTCTGTGGAGCTGGGAGCTGAGGCTGCCTGGAGATGGGTGGGGAGAGGCCGGCGGTGGGGAGAGGCTGGCAGTGGTGAGCATGACCTGATGGATGGGAATGGTTTAGCCTGTAGGCCACCCTCATTAAGAGATGTTCCACACACTCATCATCTTGTGTGGAACGTGAAACCAGCAGATGCAGTGGCAGCTCCGATTACCCCCTTAAGAGGAGACCTGGAGCATCTGGTCGACACATCGCTAATAAACTCCAACCAAATATCTCCAACTCATGTTATAACAGTGTAATAACAATACAAATGATGAAACAGTAATAACTAATAGACTGTAACTGTGCAGCCTTATTAGTTGCTTTGCTCAAATTGATGTAAATCAGATAATGTGAATTATCACTGAGACACCTGCCGTAGTTGTAGAACATGTATTCCCTCCATTACCCCAGTGACCTGGGGTACCTTTACATGGTCGTATTTATTTGATGTCAGTAAGGGCAGAGGTCATAGCTTTAAAGGCTTGGTTAAAGGGAGCTGGAGAGTCAAAATCTCCCTCCTCCCTACAACAATAAAATGCAGATGCACAAACAGGATCGCTGTTGTCTTTTCCTCTTTGCAAAGCCGGTGATCAAAATGAAAAGTTTGGAGGTGAATCACACAGTGTGGCTTATGCACAGTGTTTGACTATGATCTCTTTGATCATTCCGATTAATCCTTCTGATTTGGCAGAATTTGCATTGATTGGATTTTAAGCAGTTTGCATGCAGGTCACCTTGACAGTGAATTCCAAAATAAAGCTTTTCAAACCATTTGAAAGATTTCAACAAGCATGTTATTGGGTAGTAAGGGAGGACTCCTCCAAAATCTCAGTTTGCGCTCACTTGCTTTGTTACATTAGGCTTTGTTGCTTGAAACATTTCTATGAGGAACATACTTTAAATTCTATCGGTTCCATCTGTGCTTGCATTATTTTGTCTTCAAAAGTGGAACCAACCCCCTGGTGTTTTGGTAAAGACAACTGAAATGTTTCTGTAATATAACAATCCCATGAACTACTACTACTGTAGCTGGATTATTCCAGGCGACTGTGAAATGAGATCTGTGTTTTGTTCTGGAGTTTAGTATCTGCTTCAGAATGGAACCACTGCGGATGTTTGCCGTGTGTCTAGTAATTAGACACATGGTGAAACAGCTAGAAACCTCTAGCCACCATTTTCAAGCTGACATAATGACTATTTTCTTCATCTAAACACAGCGGTGCATTATTATGCATGCCAGTTTATTCTCCTGAGCTCTGTTGGTAGAATCAGATGCGAAAGAAACACAATGTTGGTTGTATTCCAGTGTCAGAAACACCCACAGCATTGCAGCCTATCTGGAAAGTGGAGAGGGAGGCTTTTCTTTCTTTGTTTCTTTTTCTGTTTCCGTTAAAAATTATACAGCTGTGATGATAAGCCTGACTCACCTACATTGCTCACGCTAGAAACCCGAAACCAAATTGAAAAAGTGTCCCAGGCAGAGAGTGGCGTGGTTGGCTGTGTGGACGGGCTCCTGTTTTGGCTGCCGGGTGCGTGGATGGCAAAGGTGGTGATGACAGTGTTATTTTCATTGCGTGAGACAAGACTGACAGGTCTGGCAGGGCTGGAGACTGGCGAGCTTGGACTGTTGGGCGTCATCTGGTGTCATACAGCCCTGCAAAACTCTTTGAGCCTCTGGGGGTCTGTTCAAGCAGTGTGCACCTTTCGCTCCGAGCCTCTCAGAAAGTCTCCTATATCACGCGGACAAGTTTAAATATACCCCCGTGGCATTGCTGATGTTGTGATCCTCAGAAAGTTTCCCAGTAAGTGGGAAAGGGTGGAGGCATAATGCTTTGCAAGAGCACTGAGAAGTCTTCCTTTGGCTGAGGGGTTTGTCTTTATTGGAAGTTTGGCACAGGTGGAGCTGCAGCTTGGCTGTCTGTGCACCATAGTTGTGATGACTGTAACAGGTAAGCCTTAATCCTTATTCTTATTCCCACTGCACATCAGATCCAGGAAACACTCAGAACAGGGGAAAAATTTCCTATTTTTTTTTTTTCCTTTCTTGCTCCTGGCATGATCTCTCAAATTCCTTTGTGTTCTTTACAATTCCCTGAGGGATATTGCCCTGGCTGCTCATGACGTATACTGTTTTTCTCATAGTCATAACCTGTCTCTGCATGGATCTAACTTTCAGAATATATAACAAGGGATTGGTAGCTGAAACCATGGAGGGCCATGAAGGTATTTTTTTTTTACCTCAGCCCATGTGTTTCTGATAACAAATGACTGCTCTGCGTTCATAAAATATCAATTTTCGTGGTGATCACCTCTGCTGGCCTGGTATACTTCTGCATGGTCTCAGTGTTTTTCTCCTCAGCTCTGTCCATTTTGCTTTGTGCTCAAGATTTAAATGTCAGCTCCTGTCCTCACTGTTTTCTCTTGGCAGTGCACCTCTCCTGATGTGAGCCTGTGTTGTACTAACCGACTAAAAAAAGCAGTATGTGATATTTGTTTATGTGCAGACACAAGGATCTTCATCCGGTATCCAGCTAATAACCTGATGGTCAATAAAGGTCTTGCTGTGTCGCTTACCAGAGTAGACACAGCTTTACTCCAAGCAAACAAAACTGTTTAAACACTATGAGGCTGAGGTTTGTGTTCTCTGCACTTATCTACCATGCACGGTTACAGGTGCAAAGGACTGGGTTTGGAAATAGTTGTGTACTTGGGGGTCAGTTCCTAAAGTCCTGATGGAATTTCCAGCCTGCCAGTTTCCAGGTTGAATCAGTGTGCCATAATGACGTGTAATTACATTGTTCTGCACGGGCCAGCTGTTGCATTACCTCTGAGAGTCAAGCTGGTCGTTTTCCTGGTGGTTAATTGCACAGAGGGGCAGCACTGGATCCATGTTTGTGGTTAGAGTGCATCCTGTACTCATACTGGGTCTGCTGCTAAAATTAGAGACACACTTGCGCAGCTAGGCAGATAAGACACCCCACCCTCCCCTCCCCATCTCCACCCCCAGCCCCACTTATCCATGCCTTGCTGTTTGCCTTGTTTACACAGGCGAGTGTGAGCTGTGGCATGCCCGCTCTAGGCTTGGTGTACAGATGCGATGCATTGCCATGGCAGGAGAGCTGTTTTCATGACATGCCCGAATGCAATCTCATGCCAGATCTTAAGCACCCACTCACCCGGCCTTGTGCTTTGTGCTGTTGTTTGTGAGGGCTGAGCTTGCAGTCAGAGCTAGGTCACAAAATTCCTGAGAATAGAAGAAGGGAAAACAAGCACTTTGTGCCGTCGAAAACGAACCCCACCAATTTACCCAAACACTATCTTTTTTTCTTTTATACTTTTGAAATCCTGCTCTCATTTCTGGTCTATCTTTTGGCAGCTCTTGCAGAGTCACTGGCTGAATCACAGTGTCCCAACTAAACCCTAAGCTCAGAACCTTCAAAGACTTAAAGAGCCGTTCAGCAACCATGGTTTTCTTTTTTGCGTTGTTGTTGCATCATGCACCCTAAATCTGTATGGGGAACTCATAGAGAAAAAAACACCATAAGATACTGTTGTAAAGAAAAGACGAGCTGCTTTTTTAAATGTAGGTTTTCCGAAAGGAAATGCTAAGTGGGGCAGGGAAAGTCACCGTTTTCACAGTAACAGGTCTGTCAAACAAAGCAATGGCTTATAAACAGTTTTATGATGATGGAAATGCTGCATATGGTCTCTTTAATGGGCACAAATCAGCTTCATGATTGGCTTAGATTGGCGAGCCGGTGTTAAACATAACTGAAACTGAATGAAAACGAAATCACTTTTATTGCCTTGTCAATCGACATAACTACGGAAATGATCCTCGCTGCTTCCTGTTCTTTGGATTGCAAACACATCCACATGGATTGATGAGAATGTATGACGTTGTTTCCTTTTTAAAAAAAATGGTGACTGTAGGGGGCGCTCTGGAGGTAAAAATTCACAGTCTTCAAGTCTTTGATAGTTTAGGGTTCTGGGTTATGAAGGCCATTCGGATTTAGCCAAGCAAGATGTGGTGTATGTGTGTGTGTAACAGAGGTGAAAGATGAGAAGCAGGGTAGGAAGGGCAAACTGTTTACTTCCTGGGATGCAATCTTCTATGCGGTCCAAAGTTCTACAGGAAGGGCTCTGATGTTTTTTCGCACAACTATTCCACCCCATATTTCTGCTGTGTGCCATGAAATTATATTTAAAGCTTCAGGGTTGTTGTATTTGTAGCTCTGTATAATACAGGTTGAGAAGGTGCCATCCTAACCCTAAGTCATGATGACTCTCTGAACAGTATTCCTTAGATGGTTAATTAGGTGACAGTGGGTTCCAAGGCTAATTTGTCAAAAATCAGCAGGATTCACATCCACTTCCCCCCCCCCCCTCATCTGTTTTCTGACTTATAATGGCTATGCTGCTGATGTCTAGATGATGTCTAGAGAGATCACAGCTGATTTCTGTCAAGGCAGTTGGAAGTATTTGATGTACTTGCATCACTTCACTCACTCTGAATTAGATGAATAGGGTGGGTCACGCATGGGCTGAAATTGGATCTCGAAATGTCACGAAAATAGAGTGAATCACTGCCAGAACCACAAGCGGATTTTGTCAGACTTCCTTATTTGTTCTTCTGCTTGGGATGGGATGAAAGCTAAAGGATGAGAGATGGGGGAGAGAGAGAGAGGGAGTGCCTCAAGAAAATTCCACAGTATTTTTATCAGAAAGTGTAAACTGCATACTTCAATAGGGAACTGTCATATGGGTAATGTGATACTCATGAAGAAGGCCTAGGCCACATACAGTACAATACGCTACACAATACAGCGGTCTAATGGGTGAGCTTTGTTTTCATCCATTGAGCTTAAAAATCTAGTTTAACACTGACTATCTTTCTTTGATTCCATTGGTCTGCAGTTTGTGAGCATTTGTAATTAGTGGTCATTTGGCTTACAGCCTTCCTTTTGTCTGACACATCAACAGGCTGGGAAACACTGACCATACTGAATGGACTGAATGAGAAGAATGAAAAGACTAGACGCTTAGCAACCTTGAGTGGGGCCCTTTTTTGTTTATGAATAGCTGTTATCTGTGTCCCGCTGATGCCCACTAAACTCAGCCCCTCTTTCTCTCCTGCAAACCAATCTCCACCTCTGCTTTCGTTCCAGGTAACCGAAAGACTAGTCAGGTTATTTTTGTCATGCTGTTTTGCAATGCAGAGTTGTGCTGTTTGTCAAGTTTCCATGGATAACTCAGTCAGTGGTTGTCTCCCACAATGGCTGAGTGATTAGACGGGTATGCAGGACAAAAGAAAAAGCAGTGGGAAAATTGTCAGCCTAGATTGTGGTGCTGTGTGTCACATGTTTTTCAAGCTAGGCTAATCATCTTCATTCATTGTGCACGTACTTGGCATAACTCAGGAATTGTCCAAGATGGAGATTGCAGCTGGGCTCCTGCATTAGCATGCTCCAGAAATCACTTTGATCACCCCATGTGCCTCTCTTATTAAACTGTGCTAAAGACATGTATTAGGGTCTCAAGCAATTACAGTGAGCAGATTTGTTTCCAGTAACTGTGTCTGAGTTAAGACGTGCAACTGAACTGTAGAGTCAAAATACGCCTGTGACTGCATGCATGTAAAAAAAAAAAAAAAAAAAAAAGAGGAGCTGACACTATTGTTTGTCCCCACTTTTGGCTCTGTGCAACAGGAGCATTACACGCAGGGGCTAATCTTGTCCAGTGTCTTCACACTATGAATCACCAGTGGTATTAGTGTGTGTGTCACACTAGTGATCCAGCCTCAACTGCTTGTGCAAAGCACTCACTGTTCATTAGATGGGGGATTGGGTGGTGGTGGTGGTGGTGGTGGTGGGGGGGATGGACAGATGCATTCAGGCTATGAACACAAAAAGAAAAGACATGCACCTTTAGTCCGAACCCTGTGACAGCTATATCGGGTGCTCAAGGGGTTTGTAGCTGTCTGTGGGGATGCTATGCTAAGATGCTGGTGACACGGCTGTCTGAGAATGGCGTGAAATCGCTGGTGGTGGTAGTGGCAACCGTGGCGGAAGTCCATATAGAGGGGCTTCAGGAATGCTTAAAGTGTGGAGCAGCAGGGGAGGGAGGGGTGGAGTGTTGATGGTTGGATGTCTGGGGTCGAGCGGGACTGCTGGCACGCTGCCCTGGTTGGCAGGGAGATTACAGAGAAGAACAGGAGGGAGCTGGGCAGGGGAGAGGGGGAGTGAGGTGAGTAACAGCATGAACTTGCAGGTGGTGAGTGACAAGTAGCCCCCCCTCCACCACCTCCTTCTTTGTCTGTGTGTGTGTGTGTGTGTGTGTTCATCTGTTCCTCTCTTGTTTGGAGACTTTGCACACATACTGTACAATGTCCACTTACTCACACACATATGGACAGACATAGGCTAACGGCTGTGATCCACCTCCAAAGCAAGCACAGCTTTTTCCCTGCTATAACCACCCGTCCTCCCTGTTGCACAGAGTGATCAAACAAAGTTGTCAGGTCGCTTTAGTGGGCTATATGAACAGAGTGTGTTCTCTAAGCCACCGTTTTTTCACTGCTTGTGTCTAAGCTATTGATCCCTCCCCAAACCTCCCCCCTATCCCAACACTGACACTAGCCAACTCTCCAGCCCTATGTCCTGAGCCTGGCTGTCTGGGGAGTGGAGGATTGGGTTGCTTTATTTTATTACGCCACTTCGTTGTATTGTTTGCTTTGAAAGCACTTAGGTCATTTGTCAAACATGCAGAGTGATAAAAATCAACAGGAAAACTTAATCGCCGTCACACCCACTATTAGGCATGCCCAGTGATCATCACAACTTTTAATGACTTTGAATTTCTCTGGAGTGTTTTGGGGCCATTTTAAGTTTCCTTCTCTCTCTTCCTCTTTCTCTCTCTCCCCCTCTCTCTCTCTTTCTCTCTCTCTCCCTCTCTCTCCTGCTGTCACACACACACAGTAATTGAGAAGAGAGAAAGAAACTTGCAGTTGAATTTTGTAGCAAACAGTGCAATTATGGGCTCATTTGAAGCCTTCCCTCCATTCTCGCTCGGCTGTCCGTCTCGCCACCACTTAGATAATGAGGGTCTGCTTCGGCGGCAGGCCCGGCACTCAAGATAGGAGCTGCTGATTCCATCTCGGCCCTCTCCACACAGCCGGCTGATGAAAGCGCTCTCTCTCTCCCTCTCCCTCTCCTCTCCTCAAATCAACAAGCTCATGACGCCTTGGACTCCTCTCTCTTCGATGAAGCACACCACGACCCTGTCACCACGGAGATGGCCCTATTTTCATCAGCACAGGACAGGCAGTCACCCTCCGAGTGACTGCTGTTTTTTTGCCAAGGCCGTCCCTTTTCTGTGCTTCCCAAAATGTTGCATTTTGTAATGGCAAACAGCAATTCAAGCATGAAGTAGCAAATACAATTTTTTTTTTTTGCCCCAGACAACTGCAATAATGCCAATAATGCCAGAGGTGAGAAAACCTAATTATATCAGGCATGCTGACTCGACGTAAGTCGGCAAGCCTTAACTTGAGGAGATTTTAAGAAAGTAGCTTTTTTCTGTCCCCTTTCTCTCGCCTGCAAAAGACCAAGTGCCCTTTTGAGGTCTCTCTCTCTTTGTCTCTCTTTTTCTTTCTTTCTTTGTCTCTCTCCATCATAAGAATGCCAGACGGCTGAAGCTGGGACTGAAATTGTTTGCCCTGCGAAAAAGCTCAGCCTCTGTTGACAACAAAATCCAGCTGGCCCACACCTCCTGCTGATAGGTCAGATGGAGTCTCTCTCTCTCTCTCCCTCTCTCTCCCTCCCTCCCTCCCTCCCTCTCTCTCTCTCTTTTCTCTCTCTCTTTCTGTCCCTCTCTCTTTTTCTCTTTCCCTCTCTCTTTCTGTCTCTCTCTCTCTCTCTCTCTCTCTCTTTCTTTCTCTCTCTATCTCCCCCTCCCTTTCCAGCCCCTAGTGTTGAGGGGCCGGGGGCTCTGGTATGTGTACACTGACATTGCTAGCTGCCTGAGCTGGTTGGCATGAGGCCAGCACGCCTCTTGGGAGCGGGCCTGGCGCGGCACAGACCCACCTGCGGCTTCGCGTCTCGTTTACCTGAAACGTGACAAAGCTCCCCTTCATCGGCAACGCCATATGCTTGAACGGAATTGGAACATGGTGCCTTGCTGGGCAAGTAAGCACAGTGATGTCACTGGGATGGGCTCGCCAGAACACCCCCCACCCCCACCCCCCCAAAACAAAAGCCAGTTTCTGTTTTGCTGATTGCAGATTTTGTGTGCATGTTTGTGTGAATGTTTGTGGCGGCACATTCTTTATAATGTTGGGCTTAATTTTTCATTTAGTTATAATTGTGTACACACAATGTGCAACCTATTATGTGTGAGTTTTCACACATTGAAGTACAAGCATTTCCTCCATGTTGAATTGCTGCTGCCGGATAAGTAAGCAAGCCTCTTTTAACAAATTGACTTAATTTTGCAAAGTGAATAGACTGACAGAGAGTTTGCACTGAATATATTTTAATTAGCTAGAGTGTGTAGAATTGGATTTGGTGAGGCATCAGCCTTGAAAACTTTTGCCAACAATGTTTTTTTTTTGTCAGTCTGTCAGCCTAATGTGTTCAATGATAGTTCTGCCCAGGAAGTCATGTTTTTGCATGTAGTAATGTTAATGTTGTGCACACTGGTGCCCTGGTCCAGTAGGCTAATTGTGGGTAACTCATAAGCTATAAGCATAATAAGACATTTTTCTGTCGATCAAAACAGCAGCAGGCTAGGCTATATAGCCTTTAGCATCAGTGTGGGTCACACAGACATGCAATTATCCTGCAACATTTTTGCAACACTGTAGCATTCTGTGGCACCAGATAGCGACTGTTTGGGGGGTCCTCTCCCATGAAGTTTACATCCAGTAGTTTATCTCTTGCTTTTGAACTGCTGACAGATTTAATGGTTCTGCTGGGCTGCCAGCGAAACCAGTGGTGTGCTTTGTACTGCTCAATTTCAGAGCTGGGGACTCCACCAAACTGTAATTACTGCCAGCCATAAACAACCATGCCCCCGTCCACAGCAGATTTCCATGGGTGACTGCCATCGTTGAGGCAGTTTAGAGATGCCTTTTGTCCCTTGAGCAGCCTGTGTCCATTACTCTCTGCTCAGGACGGCTGCAGCCTTGCCGGGCACATGGTCAAGTCAAGGCAGTGCAGAATGGGGTTAGGGCTTGAGAGGAGGGGAGGGGGAGGAAGGGGGCTAGTCTGGACTGGGCTATGAACCCGGCGGGAGCTTTCACGTGTTTAAATATAGTAGGTGATCTTGTTTGAATGTGATGTAAGCCCTCACTGCCTGCATTGGGCTTAGCTCTTTTTTCCAACCGTGGCTCGGACAAGGAAAACGGTGACATCATGATGAACAAACGTTTGGCTGTGTGTCACATCCTCAGCACTCCGACTGCCCTGTGCACTCTCTCTCTCTCCCCTCTTTTCTCTCTCTCTCTTACACGCTCTCTCTCTTACACGCTCTCTCTCTTTCGACCCCCTCTCCCTCTCCCTCTCTGCATGTTTCTTTATCAGACCCCAGATTCCCAATCACACAAGCTTTGGGCTCAGTTAATCACTCTAATTGCCACGACGACTGTGTGCTCCACACTCTGTTATGGAAACGGAATTAGGAGGTCTGTTTTGATTGGCCAAGGTTTGGCCCTGCTTGTCACTGGGTTGAGCTGTTGGCTTCTTACCAGGTCATTTTGTGTCTGACTCCTCTTTTATGCTCTTGACCTTGGCTTTCTTGCCGTTTTTCCTTAGTTAAAAACGGCATTGTGAAATCATTAATGATTACAGGCAAATGCCACACGATAAACTCCATTGTGCTCCTTTTCTGTGGGTGGACCTATGAGTCTATAGTCATGGACAAGAAAATAACGTTTTGCCAACAGGTTTTGAGAGTTGGGAGTGGCAGCCAGCTGCCTACGTGGGGCCGTGGGGATTGAGCTCGGCCCAAGGACATGTCTGCACTAAAAGCAAAGTCTTTCTGTTCACATCTTAGAAGCCTTTTGCAAGGGCGTGGACCCATGTGTGTTTGTTTGTATGTGTGGCCTGTTACATCCAGTTCGAGAGAGTATGGCACTCGAGTATACTCTCAAAGAACCCTCAGATAGCCTAGATATCACAGCATTGACTTGTGTCAAGGAAAAAAAAAATCATGCCTGCCCTGGAAATTTGTCTGGACTCTGAAGGAACACATTTCAAATCTGACAGTTCTGTAGGTGTTGGTGAGTTGGGAAAAAAAAAACAGACAGAACAATAACTTGGTGCCTCTGCACAATACATGAAGGATGCACAACTTTCTTGTGTCTGTTTCTGGATCATTTGGTATAATTCTGAGGACAAGAATATGTATTTATTCATTCACTGTTCTTTTTTCCTGCTGTGGACATACTGCACACCAGTTAAACAAGACATTTTCTGAGGTGTGCTCTTCTGAGAAATCCATCAAAGCATGAGTGTGTCTGGGGAGAAGGGTGGGATGCCGCGCAGAGTAGATTGCTGTACGCCTGCAACTGTCAGAATTGCGTTTTCTCAACCTGCCAACGCTAACCTGGGTTTCCAGTGCTGAGGATGTGTTTGATCTAGGGGCTGTGTTAATTGCATAGGTAGGCTACAACTCTGCTCCCCTTGATCTTGGGGCTATTTCGAGTCTTAAAGGGGCAGACTCCCACCCTATTAAGAAGAAGATCAAAGCATTCTTACGTAAGCATATATCTGACTTTCATACCTGAATATCTTTTAAAAATGTATTTGTGTGTTTGTGTGTGTGTGTGTGTGAGAGAGAGAGAGAAATAGAGTTGTGAGAAATGTTATTTGCCCTCACAGCAAATAAAAAGTGTTAAATACTATCCACCATGGGGTGCTTTTCTTCTATTTGACATGGTTGGCAACTCTGCTGTGAAACTCACATTTGTTTAGCACTACTGGACGTGCATACATATGGATGCAGTTTTGTTTTCCCACACACTGTGGACAAGCCTAGTAAATTAGATACAGAGGAAGCTGTAATTTCTAAAAGGAGAAGTAAAAGATACCCAGGGGAGAGCAGAGTGAAGGCCTGATGTTTATTTGTCTTTCCCTCTTAACGGTTGACTAATCAGCCAGTTCTGAGAGGTTTTTTTTTCTTCCTTTAAGTCATTGCTCTCCAATGTCTCAGATTCGTTGAATAAGAGAGATGGAAGGAGAGAAAGAGAACAAGAGAGCTGGAAATGAGAAGCATGAAGTATGATGAGTACTGAAAGGGGTAATGAGGGAAGGAAAAGTAAGAGGAATTTAAGATTAGCCCAAGAAAGTTGAACTGAGGTAGAGAAGGTATGAGGCAGGGGGAGAGAGAAGGAGAGTAACTGTTTAGCAAGAGGTGAGATTTATGGAAGTCTCTGCACAAGTCTATGCACACACACACACACACACACACACACACACATGCTCACACCCACACGTGCAGGCACACACACAAGCACACATGCACATGGTCTTGAGTATGCACACATACAATTGAGCCGCAGCTCTGCCTTCTCTGCTCTCTCCTGCTGACACCACCTGGTGAGCAGGACATCCTGGCCTGAGGGGTGCAGCCTCTCTGCCCTGGACGTGACCTCTATGGTATGGGTGGAGCCATGATGTCGCCGCACCCACAGCACAGACCTCAGTCCACTTCCTGTCTCAGACCGCAAAACGGCCATGTAAATATTAGTGTTGGAGATGGGACTACAGAGGCTGAGACAAGTTTGGTAACAGGACCTCTTAAAAAGGAAAAGCAAGAGAAGATGCTGTGTAAACAAACAGACGACTGAGGCTGTTTCTCTCCACACCTTACCGGGGAAAGGCATGCTGCACTTACAGTTACACAGCCACAGTTCACCAGGCCTTATATAGCATTCTCTCTCTCGCCCTTTCTTTCTCTCTCTCACTCTTTCTCTTTCTCGCCTCCTGTAAATGGCAAGATGTGGGTGAAATCAGGATGCCACGCCTGTACAAGGAGACAAATTGAGGTTGTGGCAGCAGTTAACCTCTTTGCTAGTGAGTCATCACTTTGATGGAAGAAAAATAATGATTCACCAGATTTGTTGATGTGGAAAGCCCAATTGACCTCCCTCAATGATGGCAACAGTCTCTTAGCTCTCATGGTATTTTGGCTTAGACATGTTCGCCATTCTTCCACGAGTCCCCTTTTTTGGTAAAAATTGGTGAGGACAAGGATGTCTGGTTGAGTTGTCAGAGGTTTTTTGCTGCTCTGAGTGGCAGTACACTCAATGCCCCTTTGGCTCATCCAGTCGATATGCCCATGAATGGGAATCCATTTCTCCAACATCTGCCACCACCAAGAAAAAAAAGAGACTAGTCACGACTAGTATTTTTCCATGCTCTGCGATCTTCAGCAGTCCTTACCATTCCTGCAATTCTTCTTTTTATCAGCCCAAAATTAACAGCATAAACAAGGCTAGTAAAGGTCAAGCTGCAAATGAATGCGACCTTCCTTGGTCTTCCAAATGAATGCGACCTTCCTTGGTCTATAGGTGAGGCATGCGCCACCAATCCTCAGACCACACAAGTTATGTTTCTGTTTGTTTAACATGTTTGAGCAGTCGGCTCTCTGGAGGCCTGCTTGCCTTTTTTTTTTCGTCCGGCACAGAGCGAGCAGAGTTGAGCGAAGCGGGTCTCGGGCCAAGGCTTGGGCCGAGCAGGAATCTGGCAGCGGGTGCCAACACTCTCCAGAACCCACAGGACAGCCACAGGGGCCTCCAGCGTACCTGCCCTTTCTCCTTGTGATGGTTCCCTGTAGGGTCTCCTCCGACCCAGGGGTCTTAGTGAGCCATGGCCAAACATCCACCTGAATCAGCCAGCCAGCAGGTGATGGATTATAAAAACATGTCAGCTTAACCCTAGAGCATGATGTATACAGTGCTGGTGATGTTTTTTTTTTTTTTTTTACCAAAGCTCTGGATCTAGGTTATTGCGGGAGGTCTTTTTTTTCAGGGCAGGCATCAGCCTTGGTGTCCCTGATTCAAATTCAGTTCGGGTAGAACAAATGTTTTCCATTGACGCATGCTGCTGTCGGACTGTCTTAATATGTGGTAAACTAAAAAAAATAATGATTCTGGATTGCCTCATCGCCTTGATGAGTCAAAGAGCATACGTCACTCCACCACATTTGTTAAATAGTCCAGCCTAGTGCAGCCAAATGGATGCACATCTCCACTTCTCGATCTCAGCCCTCTTGCAGTAGTCCGCTATCAGAGATGGGTTTGATTTGGAATTCCCAGTGAGAGGCTAATAGGCTGTGTGGGAAAACAGAATTCTGCTCTTCCATTCTTTTTCTCACTGTGTTACCACAAGACTGAGAAAAACATGTGGGAAATCTCAGTACCCAGGAAACCCTTTAAGAAACAAATAAACATGCGTAATATTCAAAAACAGACTGACCAAACTTGACTGGGTGGACTCTGATCCAACGGAAATGAACAGGGCTTACCCATGGTCTCCCACGAAAGGAAACCACTGGTCAGATACTTGTCCAGACATGCCTTTCTACATGGGAGGAAACAGTCAGGAATCCCTTGTCAGTGCAGAATTCTTTTCTGATTATAATTAATATGCCTTTGTCAGTACTTAGTAATTTGATGAAAGTACTTTGTACTTTGTTTACAGTTTTCAGTTTTAAATGAAAACCAATTGAGGTGTGTGTGAGTATATGTTTGTGTGTGTGTATGTGTGTATATACACACATACACACACACAAATATATAAAACTTAGATCCTTCAGAGTTCATCTGTGACTGGATCGTGACGAGAGGCTTAACGGCTCAGAAACTGCAGCAGCATAATGGTGTTGACAGAGATTATTCTGATCTAACCTTCCTTTTACGCTGGTTTCTGTGCCTGTCCCTCTCATTAGATCAGCGTGATTGCATTAGCGCTAGAACAAAATCCTGCATTTGTCGCGGAACGAGTGTACCTTCAGACTAATTGAAAATGCCATGGCTTTGGCTGACAAGCTAAATGCCTTTCACAAGCGCTCATTCACTCTGGATGTCCTGTCCCAACATCAATGTGTTGCCAGGATTTGGTTGGGGACATTTTGTTTGACATAATTGCCCCAAAATTCTCATTGGTTGAAAGTGAAGTCCTTTATGCTGAATGTGATCCCCAGATCCAACAATGCTCTCCATGTTCCAAAGCCCTTATTATAGATGGGCTGGAGAACTGAATTGAAGCCAGCTATAATGAACAGCAGAGATGTGATAATGTCTGACTAAATGCAGTTTGGCAATGAAAATGGGAAACCTCTGTCAAACAGTTCAGTTGTGTGGCATGCAAGAGTTCATCTGAGGCTAGATTTAAGGCTGAGAGCCTTCTCTGCCACTTGCCATAATGGAATTCATTCATATTTTTCTCTTGGATAAATTGCTGTGTCCACGACTTTCACTCAGCCCATTTTGATCTTGATGGCTGTTGTTAAATCTATTGGATTACAAGGTGTTTGCCATAGTTACATTTTATGGGTCAGTGCAAAGGGACAAATCCTTGTACTAGTTGGGTCATGTTTTCATGGCAATCTAACATAATTATGCATTTCTTACTCGCTTGTCACTCAGAGTAATAGCACTTAGAGGAGGATTTGCCCGAGCCTCTGACTGTACTCATGACGACGCAGGGTTGTTTTGAAGTGAACATGGCATATGCAAATCAAGTCCTAATCCCAATGTCCAAATCAAAAAATGATTTCCCCTCTGCTCAAGCACTTAGTCACTTTGAAGGACCTCTGTACTTCAGATGACAGTGGTTAAGTCTGCCACTTTGTGTTGACTGTACTCCCACAAGTGTTCCACCGATAAGAAAGAATCAATACCCCACCCCATACTGAATGCACTTGCTGCAGTCTCTTAGGAATTTAGTGTCCGTAAAGACAGCTTTCAGCGATCTCCACATCGGGGTGACATAAATGGCATTTCAGAGAAAGTAGCTGCCAATCAATAGGGAGCTGAAGTGGTGCAGATATGCTTCAGTGCCTCCTCCAACCCCCACCCCCACCCCAAGCCTCTCTGCCCGGCCGGTTCTTTCCTGGGACACTCTGCAAACAGCAGCTGCTTGATTTCTCATCAGTGCCGGGGAATGACTAATGGTTAACTGCCATGTGGCATAATTTAAAGCTGCACAACACCAATGGCCCTGAAATATCAATATCAGATGTGGCTCGGTGATTGTGTGCAGCTTATTCTCTGGCCATTAGTCATCCAGTGACCTCCGGTGACTGACAGGAGCTTCTGCACCTGCTCCTGCACCAACGCCACCACCACCAATGTGCTACCAACAAAGTCAACTTCGCACTAAAGTGAACTGTACTTTCACTAAAACCAACAAAACAATCCCTGAGTTTCACAAGAGTTTCACAAGAGTCACCACAAGATTTTAACTTGCACTATCTTGGGAAGCGACTGGAAACTGCTTGGGGGCAGAAAGAAAGAAACGTCAGACTTTCCAGCCTTGCTGTATCATCAGTATTCATCCAAGAGAGTTATTAAAAGTACCCATGTGAGAAGTATGGTACAGTGCAGTCTTGGGGCTACTGCACAGTTAGTTCAACAGTAGTGTCAGTAGTAACAGTGTCTAGAAATAGAACTCCATGCCAGTGTAGGCTAGATGTCAATGTTTGCACGTACTCCACTCTGCTTGTTGATGGCAGGAGCAGAGCGGAGGGTAGAGAGTTGAGCTGTTTGATGTATGGCGATACAGCATGACCTGTCCAATGCTCGGCCAACTCTCCTACGTCAGCCCCAGCTGAGCAGGCCCACTGCTGCCTGTGAATGGGAGGGAGAGGGAGGCAGCCCTCCCCAAATTCCACACTTGACGGACGGCTGGGAGCCTCCCTCACCCCTGGCAAGGGGGGGCGGGGGCTATAGTTATCATGGGCCTGTTTGGATTGAGATATGGAAAGAATGTGCAATAGCATGAGAAGAGGTCATCTGTCCCGCTGCCACTGCGTCAGCCTTGCCAGTCCCAGAGGAAGAGGTGGAGAGTGACGAGACGTGCCTTTCCTGACTGCGCATACTACTCACCCGTGACTATACATTATACTGGCCTCTAACATGACATCATGAAGGAAGCTATTGGACTCTTATGATATGCTTATATGGTCAAAATAAGCTGGGTCCAGCCCAGAAGGGCTTTTGAATTCATTTCCATTTCTGCTGGATTTATCACATTTCCTGTCAGATAGAAGGCTATGAATTTCATGGAGTGTGGTCAGCTTAAGGTTGGATTGTTTAAAAGGACTATGCTTTTCTCCTGCGGCCATGGCACAGCTTTACAGGCTGTTCATCATATGTTTTGCTGTATTTCACACTGCTTTATATAAGCCCCCATATTTCCTTAGATCTGCGCTGTAAGTTATAGTTCAACAAGTTATAAAACACTGGTGTTTCATACCATGTTTTGAGAAGAACCTCATGGGCCCACGTGTTTCAAGATGTTGAGTGTGTATGAAGCCGAGCAGCTATAAATTTCAACCGATCAGGACCAGAGCCAGCGTCTTAAACAGCTGTCTAAGTGAAATATGTGTCTTTATAAAATTCGACTCTGTTATTGCATCTGCCTATCTGCCTTCTATATTCCACTCAGGGCATCTCCAAATAAAGTGATTGTTAATTTAATATGGTACTTTTCTTTTCTCTGGCAAACCTTAGCAGGGTCTAATGGGATGCTGATTAGATTAATTAGTCATTCACTTGGCACCGTGTGTAAGAAAATACTCTCAAGCGAATCATTCTTGACGAACTCACTTTAATTCACTTCAAATGATAGATATCCATGTTTTATGAGAAAGTTTGCTCTGATTTATTTTCTTAGCGAATGCTTTAAATTGAATAGCAAACCCATGAAAATGAGAACCTCTTTTAAATGGTAATCTAAATATTGTTACTCGTTTAGTTTGCTTTTAGACATTTACAGGATTTTTGCTGGTTTAGAGAGCAGGGCATGAGATGGGATAAAGTCTTTGAATCTCATGGAGCATTGGGTTTCCTCACCCACATCTTAACGTGCTTTTGATTTAGTCGGTCATGGCCCGTTCACTTTCAACTTGATCTGCGGCCCTTTGTCTGCCAGGCTATTGTTTCAGAAGTCATCGGCAGTGCCTTGCCTCCTTTTTAAGTAGGCTTGGGTTTCAGCTGTGTAACCCCCCCATCCCCTTCTTTGAAGCTGGACCGAAGGAAAAGGATTTCATGGCTGAGAGTGGAGGGTCATTGGGTTTTGCTGAGAACCCTCTGGCTGTGCAGAGATTGTCTGGCACTGAAGGCATTGCGTCTCCTTCGCCCCTGCCTCACCCAATCTGGAGCTCTGTCTGTCTGTTCGTCCCTCCGCCTATGTGTCTGATGGTCTGCCTTGGTGGTCACCTGCTGTCTCTTCCAATCCTGGCTCTCATGCCTGTAGTTGCTTCTCTAAATTGTGTCCCGAGGGACCAGCATAAAGGGGGCTTAGGGTGAGAGTAGGAGGCAATGCAGTGTATGGCAAAAGAAGCTGAAGCTTCCTCCAAAATATACCCCTTGACAACAGGGAATAGGCCTATCTTGGCACCTTGTCCCAGTGGAGGCCTGTCTATATCAGCTCATCTTTCTCTGTCTTGGTTTCACATCAACATCCATGCCAAATCTATCACTGCCAGGGCAATGATCTTCAGATGGCTCTCATTCTCAGGGCATCTTGCTTGATGCAGCGTTGGAGGTCCTCTTGTTTCTCTTTACCGGATGGGACTATGCTGGCCTTTATTGTCAGGTCTTTTTCTACCAGTACACAAATTACATCTCACACAGCTCTTATTTAACAAGTCTATGAAACTGTAATGATAATTTATTTCACGTTTAGAAAATCTCACATATCAACTCTCAAAGGAAAAGCCCTCTGAAATCTTTGCTGTGTGATTCATGCCTCTGAAATCTTTGCTGTGTGATTCATGTCATATATATTAATTTTACATTCAGACGCTTTGTTGACTTTATTGATACAATTTGTAGCCAACAACCCAAGCCAAGACTGTCCGTCTGATGTTACCACCGATAGGAATGAATCATGTGCCTGGTTAGCAGAGTGAAGAGCAAGAGAGTAGACTGCTTCAGAGTAGAAGTCTTCTTGCTGATGTTTACTTTCGTGCCCACTATCGCATGATGGATGTCATCCGGAGCCAGGAATGATATGCGAGGCTGGGAGTCATTCTTATCCGGGTCTCCCGGTCGTTTGTCATCCTGTCAGTTTCATCCTGTGTTGTTTTGATTGCTCAAGCCCCATTATGGCTGCATTTGCATATTCAGCATAGGACTGGGCGATATGGCACAATATGATCATGCTATATTTTTTCCAGATTAAGCAATATCTATTTGTATCATGATCAGGGCTTGGCAGTAAATCCTCAAATCCAAATACTGGATGGGGCAGAATCACATGACAACACGTGCAGTTTGTGTATTTTCAAGGAGTAGTAACACACACAGTGGAATTCACAGAATCTAAATAAAAAGTTCACAGAATAAAAAATAACAATAGTAATAAACAATGCTATAATGCTTGATCATTGTCAATGTTTAGTTAATTTTTCGAGTAATCGTCCAGCCCGTCTTCTGTAACATGTTGACAAGCTGGAGCACTTCTGTGTTTAATGCTCAGTGCTTCTGGAATTGTTGACTGGGGTGTGAAGGAGCCAGGAATGTAGCAGGCTGGAGGTGAGGTCGTAGACGAGGATGCAGTGCATGAGTCGAGAATCTCCTATTTCACATATGATGCTTCCCAGAATGGTAAGCATGCAATTTCCTGGAAACATAGCTCCAGACTCCATCCCCTGTGAGGCACAGAGGCCTAGCAAAGTCTCTAATCCCTCAGTCACAATCTTATATAGCCTATCAACTGTGAAAATATTTGCCCTACCCTTTAGTATTCTTCCTTCTCACCAGCTGATGGACAGAGTCTCGGGAGCACTCAGATCACAGCAGACCTCTGAGCATGTCAGGAGGCCCATGACTTCCTCTGTAATCCCCTCACCCCTGACTTTTTTTGTGCCCGTGTGTGTCCCTAAAATCACCACCACCACCACCCCCACCTCATGCCAGCCTACTTGCCCCACAGAGCACGGTCCAGTCCCAGCTCCAATTGCAGCTGTGTCTCACACCCCTCTCCTTAGCTCACCACCCCAACAACAAACACCACACACACTGTGGACCAGGGCTTTACATGCCTACCCTCATTCTGTCAGTGTTGCATTTGCACTTCAAACATGACACTGGATCATAGTGACTGGCTTGCTGCCTTTCTGTATCATCAAACAAAAGCATATGCATAAAAAAAGAAAAGAAAACCTATATGACCATTCACCAGTGAGGTTTCTCAAAAGAAACCCTTAAAAGCCTCAGGGTTTTCATTCAAATGCCTTAGACCATAGAAGAGGTGCCAGACAGCCCCTGGATTTTTGGAAAGTATTTTGTTTAATATATGCTGTTTGGGTTTGCACACCCTCAGGAAAACGTGAGTTCAGTTTTTGTTTTAGTTTCTGTACAACTGTACAAGGGAGTTGACGAGAAACACATTTGGTGAGTAACATTGGAAACATGTTCAAAATTAAATTCACAGAGCCATATCTAGGGCGGACTTGATTATTTCAAGCATTTTAATCCAGAATTAGTAACATCTCATCAAAATGGGTTCAGTGCAGGACTTTATTTATCCATGTCAGCATATTAAAGTAATGGTTGAAAAACAACTTGTGTGTTTACATGGCCAAACCTTGGAAGTCAGTCAGAATTAATAAGAGTTAGCCTAATTATCACTGTCTTGAGGTTACAACCTTAATGAGAAACAGAGAACCCTTTTTGCATTGATGAGCCTTTTTTTCTTAAGGTGGTTATTACTAGCAAGCTAAATAGAAGACTAGAAACAGAGGGAGAAAGGTCATGCCTTTCCTGTCAGCACTGTTGTCATACAGTATGTCATATATTTCATTGGTGCAGATCCATATGAAAAAAATCTTTTCTGTGCTGTGTCAAATCCATTTTTACCACTTAATAAAAGTCCCTAACCTTTGATAAATGGGGGGCATTTATACCACTTTCAGTTTCCCATTTCAATTTTTAATGCTTTACATTTGCGTGAAATAATTGCTTGCCCAGCTAGCTTCATTTCCTATTCCCTCTGCAGCTGAGATGATAAGTAACAGGAAATGGCTCTGTGGCCATGCTAATAAGGCAGAACATTCCCTGTTCTTTTACAGTACGAAGTACCTGCCTTGCCACATCAGTCGACATGTTTCCACCTTCCAGCCATTCTTGCATGCTAATAAATTGATTCTGCAACCTCCGCCTCAGCTCTGCTGATGAGGAAAAAGGTTGTGGAAGTGGTGTTGTGTTTGTGTGTGTGTGTGTGTGTGCGTGTGTGCGGGTGGGGGGGTGGGGGGGGGATAGAATGAGCAGGATCTGTGTTATAAAGAGACACAGGCCGTTATGTAACTCTCACGTGCAAGTACCGCTTTCTCACTCCGTAATCCCAAATGCCTGAGCTCCTAAGACTGCGGAAGGGCTGAGCAGATTTCTACATTTACATTTGCACAGAGAACTGATGTGATTGTGTCCTTGCTTGCTTCAAAAAAAGAGAATTAGTTCAGATGAGAACGAATGAAAATGTTGCCAAATCACGGCAGCAGATCGAGTGTTATTCCATGAATAGTTGTGTATTTCTGTGCACATTCCAAGAATCTCTCATACACATCTGAGAATAAGATATACTCCTGCTCATTATGTGTGGTGGGTATCTTGTGTGGTGGCACTTAAGAACTATGTGTTTCCTGGCTCCAGTAGTGTTCAGAGTGGAACACAAGCTCTGGCTCCACCACACAAAAAATTGCTCACTTTGTATTCAGAAGCATACTCAAGCCTTGCGGCCTCTCCAGTGAAGCAGTACCTAGTTACTTCCCACAGTGAAGAAGAAGACGCAAGAATATTTCAGGAAATCTCATCACTGGAACTCTGTAAGTGCCGGAGTAATGAGATGGAACCCTCAAGTTTGCAAGGACTGCATCATTCCCAGGAATGCATCTATTGGCTGCTGCTGCTGATTAGACCCATTAGGCTGTTGGTATCTGGTGAAGTGATTTACTAATTCTAAGTGTTTCTATGCTACTGACAAGGCAGGAGCAGAAAGGGTCATAGGAAGAGACATTGATAATTCACTTAGAATGCAGG
Source organism: Tenualosa thibaudeaui (assembly GCA_027481765.1). Taxonomy (NCBI): domain Eukaryota; kingdom Metazoa; phylum Chordata; class Actinopteri; order Clupeiformes; family Clupeidae; genus Tenualosa; species Tenualosa thibaudeaui. Next base: position 22,240,741 of record JAIFZK010000007.1, read on the forward strand.
GGGTTTATCCTCAACAGGGAGCATTTGATGCCAGTGGGTAGCCACGTAAGTGCCTGAGAGGACCCTCTCTTTCCGCATGCATCATTAATGAGCTTGAAAGTGGAGCCTAAATGTGAATGGCTAATCAGTCTTCCAGGGAGCACCACAACAGCTTCCTGTGGACCAAGGGATATGCACTGTCCACACAGAGGCATCGATCAGCGGCATGCTAATTTGATCCATTTTGATGTCAGACCTAAGTAAATACACAATTTATATGCACATAATGCAGCTTAGTGGCTTTTTAACATGGTTGGTTGTACATCCCAAACCTCATTTAGCAGCCTTGGCAAGCCTGCTTGTACAATCCTGTCTTTTTTTGGTAGTCAATAGTAGATTTTTAAAAATGTTGAAAAATTATGGAAATTTTGCGGAAACAAAATTTGGATTATGTTTTACAAGTGCTGTAGTGCATCTAGATTCAGTGATGCATTCCATACTTTTTTATCTTTGAAATGTTTTTGTTGTTCCGTTGGATAGGCCTATTGGATTCAGCAAGAGTGATAAGCTGCAAAAAAAATGGGCGACTGAGGAAAACAACAAGGAGAAAGCTGGATATGATTACATTTAGAGGTGGAGGCAAAATATTATTGGTTAGATAGAATCTAACCTAGAATCAGAGTGTTATAATTCCTATGGGTATGGCAGTGAACCAGCTCTAAAATAGCTGAGTCTTTGAGCACCAAACAAACCCCTGCAAAACTTGTTTGGCCTAGACCTTGCATCCTTTACATATTCATCTGCTGTTTTTGTTGGAATGAATGATGGACAAAAGTTTTTGACTTTATTTTCACTTGGGGTCTGATATTCAAGGCGACTTTTTCACCTTGCCCAAGTACTGTATATCAACATTGATATAGTAGATGGTATGCACTAGGGCTGGGCAAAAGATTATTTTTTAAATGATTAATGTAGCGATTATTTTTTTGATGCATCGATTAATCTAACGATTTTTTTCAGTTAGATTTAATTTCGATTTGACTACAGATTATTTCCCTATTAACTGACTAATATAGCAATTTATATATGCAAATTTAGATATCTGAATGAAAACCACTTAATTTCATAACATTCCCATGTTTATTGCTCTTAAATTCAAAATTACAAAATAAAACTCATGAGTATGAGTGTAAAATAATACATTCTGATGTCAGAGGTAGCATTAAATAAAATAAATAAATACTCTTTCAGAGCAATTGAAAGTATACAGTAACCAATGTAAAACTGGGGGCTTGAATACAGAAGGTGTTTTTCAAACAGAAAATAAAAATAAACTGTAAGATAGAAATGGCTTTTCATTCAAGCACGACAGTGATGCACCAGCACTTGAAGAGGTGAGCTAGTGGAGCTAGTGCAGATGACAAAACACCGTAAGTATTTTTTCCAACTCCCCACTTTATACTCGATGTTGGAGTAGGCAATAACTTGCTGATATTCTATCTTACAGAGTCAACAAATTACAGAATTACTTCCTCTTAAACTAAAGTATTCCCACACCTTCGACGAACAGGTGCGCTTTTTGCATTGTTAAAGCTTTGGGGAGCCATTCACGTTGCTGCAACTTATCGGCGCCGCATCTTGTTTTGGGTCTGACGCATCGGCATGCATGTTTCGCGTCAACATATTTTTTGCGTCAACGTAATCGATGACGTTGACACGTTGTCCCAGCCCTAGTATGCACATGATTCCTAAAAATAAAGAAAGTTATAGATAACATTGTATCCTAAATACAAACAGGAGATAAGAGGGATGACGGCCTTCAAGGTGATCAGTTTGATGGAAATAATGATTTTGCCTCCACCTCACCATTATTTCTATCGAACTGGCCACCTTGTCGACTCTTATCACTTACATATTTCCCAAAGCCCCAATACATATTTTATTTGAATGATGGCACTGGGATCACGCAACTCTGGACAATCAGAAACTCTGACATTCAGGTTGGTTGGGGTGAAATTACTCTCTGACCTGTAGTTATATGCAACTGTAAGTATAGAAACTGTTAAAAGGATGGGAAGCATGTGGGAAGCATGTGTTGATCTGTAAAGGGCAATCGTCTATGGCCTTTTAATAGAATTGTATGAAGATGATGTGTTTGTTGAAAACTTTGGAACAGTCTAGTTTTTTGGTACAGATGAGTTCACATGGATAGTAGAGGGGTAATCAGAGACAGAAGGGGTAAGAGACCTGTGTGGTATTTTAGAGTGCATTGTAGGACCATTAGAATCTCGATAAGGACCCACTTTTATAGAAATGGCCAATCTATTGTAGGGAGAGGCTTTTGCACTCAAAACGGTTCAAGTACAGAACTGTTAGCTGTGCAGATAGTTTCTGTGGATCGTTTTGCTGTCCTTCTTCATCGCTGTCCTTCTACATCGTTACTTGGAGATATTGTGTCTTGAACCACAAAAGAGCCAGTGCTTTTCTCTCCATAAAGACGTTTGAATGGAGCGGGCAGATGCTCTTGTACTGCCCCTTTGAGACGTAGAGGAAACAGATGGTGGATCCACCGTAATGGAAGAATGTAACGAGACTGGCAAAATGTCATTACCAAAGACAATGGCGTTCTTCTCCTGAGTTCCATGCTGTCCCAACACAAGGGGATTTGGAGAATGTAAGAGTGCATAGCAGTATGCTTCATTTCCTGCTAGGAGTTGTTGTAATGAATTTAAATATTTGTTAATCGTGATGATTAACCTTGCTGGGTTGTAAGTTTTTCAGCAAATAGAACAAGCAAGGTCATGGGTAAATGAAGGTAATCTACAAATCGACCCATTTTGTGACTATATAGTGTTCATCCAAAGTAAGGAATGCAAATGCAACAACAAAAAAAAAATGACCAATGATGAGGCTTCAAGGAATTAGGCCAAAAATTTAATGTTGGCACCCCATTCATGAGCAGACATTTAAAATGCCACCAGATGGCCCTTTATGGACAGAGTTAATAATCCTAAGTATTTAATTTGATAGTGAGTGAGCCTGTACTCAGTTTCAGAGTCATGCAGAATATTTTCTTGCTCCTGTTAGGCTTCTCATTCAGTCCATTTATGAACAACACTTCTAGAAGTGTTAAGTTTGATTGTTGATCCAGGGCATCTGTCTTTGAAGAAGGCCATGCGTCTTAAATGTGTCTCAAAAATGAATAACAAAGGTCTACCAGGAACCTCAATCTCAAGCACACTATTTATTTTCTTATCATGTTTTATTTCCTTGTTTTTTTCAGGTATTTCTGTCTCGCCTTGAAACCCCTCAAAGAACTGCAGAGAGGTCGTTCCTCTGCTGGTAAGTAGTCTGTCTCTTATTCTCTGATTTATGAAGTTATCAGAGTTCTGCAGCTAGCTCCTCACACTGCTTTGGGATTATGCTTAAAAAAAAATCTGTGCCTTAGTAAGTGAATCCAGACCACTGTGAACCTATCTACAACAGTGCTCTGTTACAAGTCTACTTAGGCCCTGTCTTGTTTTCTGTTGTCTGACGCACTTTATGTATATTTATAATGTATGTGCATTAAATGTAGCCTAATTGCACTAAATGTAGCCTGTGTCAAATGTTTTCTATATTATTATATTATCATAATGTGGCACCACTTTAATCCATGTTGAAACATTGCTTCATCACACTATATACGTTGTATATGGCTGAAATGACAATAAAACTTACTTCACTTGACTTGGATGCTCAGATAATAATGAAGAAATCATATACTGGTAAACAAATCCCAGCCAACTCAAGGCAGTGCCTCTCTTTAATAGTGCCATGATGCAAGTTTCACCATTACACTATCCTGTCCAACACATGTCCTTCAAGTAACGACTCTCACTGACTGACTCTTTGTTCCATGTCAGTAGCAGCTACCATAAAGCAACTGGAGAGATTGTATCAGACTGCTGGTTCACTTCCACAGTCCCGAACAATCAAAATTGCAGTCCACTGAGCTAATATCTGAGTGGCATTGCCTAAAATAGGTATCTGACAGCAGGCTGCAAGCCTCCGGAGGGGTTGTGTTTTCCCCTCTCCGATCCCCTCATTCTTATGCAAAGCCACGGGAGAATATTGATTCATAGAGATGCCACTCGGCTCCCCGTTGATGACTCGGTGGTTCATTCAGTGTGATCCCCTGAGCTGTGGATACTTGGTATGCAGGTGCACTTCTCTGCAACTCATCTGCTTCCAATTGTTTTATTTGGATAGAGAAACCATTCCCATTAGGAAACACAAGGCCAACTGTGAACTCATATCCACGGATGCTAACAAAGCCAATACTCCTCCCAGTCAAGTATTTTTGGGAAATGTTTCACGCAGAGTGAGATTTTTTTTTTATTCTTATCGTGTATGGTCTCTGTGTTTGCAGAAAAAAAATAATTTGTTTAACAAGAAAAGAGAAGTCTGAAGACTAAATTTGCTTTATCCCGAGACCACCATGGCTGTCTCAAGTGGGCTTGCTGTTCCAGCACAATGTCTTTAGATGTGCATTAGGGCCATTAAATGCATCAACAGGGTTGCCAGTGGTCAGTGTAAGGAAATATTATCCCAGACTATGCAGGTCTCTCTCTGCAGCCCTCTTACGTTGTCTTCCTGTAACAGTGGAGGAACAATGGAGGCAGGCCTTTATGAGGTCCATAATGTGCTCTGTCTGAAGGGGCTCCTGTGAGGCTATTAGTCCGTCCCAGGGCTGCCAGTTCCAGGAAAAAAAAAATTGTGAGGGATTTGTGATGGACACAAGCTCAGGTTTCACTTACTCTTTTCCTCTCATCGACTCTATTAGCTTGTGCTTCTCTCGATAACTCAGCTCAACTCAGATCCTGAGAGTGCTGGAGTAATTTTCCATGTGCGGCACATGTCAAGATGAAGACAGTCCATGCTGAATTCAACTATAGACCCACTTTTAAAGATTAAATGCAACCCTGAATGAGGAGAGGAGAGAGGAATGGGAAGCGTTAACCTTGAAAGATTGCTCTTGCACTGAGAATGAATGCATTCAGATGCAATATGCCTTGATTAAGCTGGTAATAGCGCTTTGATTGACCCATTTGAACATTGTGTAGGGTCACTCTTCCTCAAAACATTACAGAATAATAATAAGTGCATTGCTGGAATGGAGCCTAGGGTTGATGTAAATGGTGAACTGGTAATGATGTATAAAGGCTTGGCAGTTAGAGCGTTGTGGGAACACAGTTGCTTTCTTCCTCCTGTTTTGATCCTCTTTAATTGCGCTTGTCTGATGGCTGCTCATTAGCACAGATGCTATGCTAATGTTGCACTTAGGATTTTCTTTATTCACTTGTGGATTTTATCTCACTTTTACAGCACACACACATCCACACACACATCCACACACACACACATCCACACACAAACCCACACACGTATACTTCTCCGCTAGGCCATGGCTGGTGCCGTTAATGAATGTCAGTGGGATTCGCACAGACTTGACAGCATTGAAGCCATGCTGTTCATTCTATACAAAGGCCAAGGCTGGATGTGGGGATGATAAAACAAAACCTGCTTCTCTCTTCAGGTGACAGGCACATGCTTTGATGCAGCGGGTCAAAGCGTGAAGGGCACGCATGGGCATGGGAGGTGGGTTGGTTGGGGGTTTGAGTGCTGCAGTTGAAGGGTAGGGAGAGAATGATTTAGAGAATGACGGGGAAGAGAGGAAGAAAAGGTGCGGACATGGAGTGTATGGGCTACTCCCCCAATTTGTGCAATTATTAATGCAATTAAACATGCATGCGTTCAAGCACAGCTAATCCAGACAGAACTGGTCATAAGCAAACAAGCTTTCTGCTGAATATCAAAAGCAGGCACAGAGATACTTTGCCTGATTAAGGACTCCAGGCTGAAATTAGTGTGTAGAGGGTTTATGAAAATACTACAATAGACTTGTAGTAGAGTACACTTGCAGTTTCTAAATTAATGTAATGTTAATTAACTGTAGGCTATAGTGTCAAAGCCTTTGCCTCTGCAAAACCTTTGTCTCCAAAAGGCTTTAAAGGAGGTAACATGCCAAATGCCTGTAGTAAAGATATGGACTTGAATAGCTCCTGCTTTTGGGGGGAAAACGATCCCATCTGCTGCAATAGACTAATTTCATCCTCCAAACCTTTTCACAGAAATCAAATTGGTCTTTTTTCTCAGTTTTGACTGAAACAAAAATAAATTTGCCTTTTCATGCATCATTTTACATCTGGATTTTTTTATATTTCAAAAGCAAGGACTGTAATGCTGGTAATAGAAAACTGGATTGCAGCTGAGTAGCCTGGCTTGTAGGTACCTAGGGTTTCATTTTTTGGAATGTGTGCCACAGGTGACCTCCAGAGAACTGTGTGAACTCTGTGACCCTGGATAATGGCATTTACATGTGGGCATGAACACAAACACCATCAGCCTTTTAAAACAGATGATTGGTGGAGCATGCAGTCTTTTCTTTTATTTCTGTGTGTGTGTGTGTGTGTGTGTGTGTGATAAAAGAGAGAGTGTGTGGTTTGCCTGTGAGGTGTTTAGAATTAATTGGATATTTTTTTAGCTCTGTGTTATGCTGTGGAAGTGTTATCTCCACAACTTTGGAGCCAAGTTGGGGTGTCACGAGAACAAGACAGGCGGCAAAGAATGACTGCGCAGTCAGAGTGCAGATTATGGCGATAATGTACTTTGAGTTTGCTGTCTGACCCTATTCAGTCGAAGAATAATCACCTTCACTTAATGGTTTAACCATTATGGGCTTTTCAAGAGTTGGTTACTTGAGGTGCAATTTATCTTGTGGAGTTTTCTAGATGTTTCATAAGTAGGATTGTGGGTGAAACAACAACAAGCGAAAAAAAAAGAGTTATGATTCAGTTACAGGCTTGTGTACTGCAGGACGTCCTTGACAAAATATTTAATTTTCTTATGTGGAGCATTCATAGCAGAACATTCATTACTCTGCTTGCTGTTGTGTTTAAATGAATGTATAAGTAACGCATCCTTGTTATTTAAAGATAGTCCACAATTGCATGATCAGTTCTCTCTTCATGTCACTTTGTACTTGTTACCGTCTTTTCAGCTTATTTTGTACTTTCCCTTATCATTTAAACATTGTAAACTGGATCAACTCTTTGTAAAAAGCCTTGACGTAAATATGATGTATTAGACAAATCTATTTCCATTACCTTTTGATGGAAGCGATGTGAAATATTCATCCTGAGTTGCAGGTCCATGCGTGTGAGTGATTTTCTGATCCAGCCAGCATAAATTTTGCATTCCTATAGGATTATGCAGTGATGTTTGAATATTTTTGTGAAATAGATCCTACTTGAGAGTATGTGTGAATAATGCTCATTGGAAAGCAGTCTATTCCCCTTGGCTTTCACTGGTGGCATGTTAAACTGCGAGGCAGATCTGACATAGTGGAGCAGTGGTTATGATTCCTGAATCCCACATTGCAAGTCTGTGTCGCTTTGGATAAAAGCATCTGCTAAATGCCAGTCATTGTTAACTTTAGATTGGATGGAAGAATTCCAACTTTTTAACCATTTTTCATTTAGGCCTACCACTTTTCATGTTACTTAGTATCTGTTTGGCCTAACAAAGTGATAGGGGTCTACCACTGTCATAAAAGTAACTAAACAATTAAATACATTCTAAAGTGATTTGAATTGGATGCAACTTTTTCAGTTAATCTTCGAACAGTTAGTCTTTTGAACCTGAAGACATACAATAGCACATAATCATAATCATTTGCCTTTCATCAACCATTTACTCTAGGCTCTGTTAGGCTCTGTTATTACATTTAGAATGTACTTAGATGTCCTTACTGACTGCTTTTTTGCAGTTTTTTGGGGTCAGTTGCTGGGCTTGAAAAGGCTGTGTAAGGTTTCACAGAAGAGGTTGGCCTAGGAAATTCCACATTGTGTAGTGATGGAAGTGTGAAGTATTTTTTTAATATGGTATGACTAGACATGTAATCGAGCCTGACAGCTGCCCTTTCATTAAACCCAACAGGGCTGGATTGAAGATGTGTGAAGCACCCATAATCAGCAGCACACTGTAAAATATTAAGTGCTCATGACCCGACTGCTGTGTTGTAGCATTTTATGTACCATGTCCAAATCCATTCCAAACAACAAGCTTGCTGTGCCTCACTATAGCCAGTGGAAGGAAAACAAGACATCCATTGTCATTTCCCTTAATCAGTCAATCAGTTCAAGCTTTTTGAAATGCCACAGTCCTTACAGTGTGCAATACATACCCTGTTATTTAGAGCTTCTCTTCTGCAGAGGGCAGACTGCATATTTTCTGTTGTCCTGTGGTTCTCTCTCTGTGGTGATTTTCCATGCTGCTCTTTTTCCCCCTGTTGTTTACACCTTGCTCAGTGGCAGGTCTTTATGTGAACATGCCACTGCAGTCACCACGCCAGCCGTGCGAAAATTAGCACTGCTTCAGCGTCAGTGCTGTAGTAGCGCTAACATCATGTTTACTTTATACTTGTAGGCAAATTTGTTGTGTTGAAGGACTCAACATGCTCTTCAATTCTTCATATGTGTGGTTGCTCAGAAGAAAAGGCCAATAGATAACTATGAGGCCAACAGATAACTGTTCTTTCTGGGGGTTTTTTTGTTGTTGTTGTTGTTTTTTTGGGAGTGACTATGTGTTGCATCACAGTACTTTTTGAGAGTTCAACAGTGCTCAGATTGGCTATGTCAATATGCAAGGTTCACATAAATTTCCATGGCCTTTTTAAACCTTTTTAAAACGGTTTGTCAGACGTTACATTTTCACCACCATCTGACACATCACACCAGGTGGAAACAGGTGGTATTCATGCTTCTTTTTGTTTGTTTACACTCTCTTGACTGAGTGTAGTTGAGAATGAATTCATGAGATGAATTTCAAGGTGTGTTTTTTACTGCATTGGCAAGTGGTGTACCATGTGCTGCAGCTCAGCACACCCCCATCTGTTAACATTTACATTTGCATTTACTCATTTAGCAGACACTTTTATCCACTTGTCAACCATCAATTACATTCGGGCCAGCCTCCCCTAGAGCAACTTGGGGTTAAGTGCCTTGCTCAAATGGATTCAAATTCACAATTTCCAGGCTACTAGCATGCTAGCCAGGTTCCCTAACCACTACACTACCACTGCTCTTTATCTTGTAACACATGGGTCAGCGCTGAGTAATGTCTTGATTGACGAGTACTGTCACCATCCTTTTAGGATAACTGAGCTCCCTATAGAGCATGACCATTGTTTATGTCTTCAAACTCTCCAGGATGGACAGGAAGTGTAACCATTGCTGTGCTTGTTGTGACAGACTCTCCGATTTAAGCTTTGCAGTCCTGCTGCCAGTCACCTGTAGTATTTCTCAGGTGGCTTGTTATGAAGGGGCTTAAGAACAGAGTTCCATTGAACAGAGGGAATCTGACAGTGATTGAAGAAAGAATTTGACAGACAAGCAACTGAACCAGAGGAATCCTCTTGAAGTACCCCAGGCTCAGTTTACACTAAGTGCATGTATAACATTTTGACATATGCCTGTGGAAGTACATGTCCAACTGTACCATCTCCATTGTATAGGATAGGACCACCAGAATATTATTTTTGTTAACCTCTCTGTTACTAAAATTAGTTTAATTTTTTGGCTATATCCTGTGCTGTGTGCAGCGTGCTTCACCAACAGTATGCCAAGATGTGATGCACTGCAGAATTCAAGCAAGGGCTTGTAGACATGGGATGTTTCTTTCGGTTCGATTTTATTTATTTATTTTTTCAATCTTCTCTTCTATTAGGCAGATCAAATAAAAATGAAGCTCAGCAAAGGGGAGCGACAACTGTGGAATTCCAAAGCCTTTTTTATACCATTTTCTGTGTAGCTTGTGGATGTGTGTGTATTTATATTTCCACCCTCCGCTGTGAAAATGGATTTGTTCGCAACACAAGTTTTCCCCTCCATCCCTGTATTCTAAGAACTTGTGATGTCTTAAGCCTGGCTTTTTCAGAGAGTGCCCTGTACAAACCCCAGACCCCCCCCCCCCCCCCCCTCCCCAAACGCTCTGTGTACTTAGGCTTGCAAACAAGGGCTACACGATTTTTCAATTGCTCTCATCTCTGTACCCTCGACCAGGCCTGCGCTCAGCCACTGTTTGCTGTGGCTTCGGAGAAAAGGTCAATTTCATCTTCCCTCCTTTATTCTCTCCTACCCTCTTTGTCATTCCCTTCCTTTTCTATATCTCTACATCCTCATCCTCTCTTTGGTGAAACATTGCATGTATGCCAAAGCCAATTACCTCTATCAACACCTTGTAATTGACTTGCTGTAGTCCATGTGTCTGCTGTATAATGAGATTAATCATGTAGCCTCGGTCTCCCCTTAAAGTACCCCTTAAATCACTCATTTGTAACTGTCTCTCTGCCAACCCCCATTCCATTCTAATCTGCATGTGGGCAAATTGTATAAATCCCACAGTCATATGTGTTACTCTGGGTTGATGTCTGGACTAGGTATATACCCCCCCCCCCCCCCTCTATTTAATCACAACCTCATCAGCAAAGAATGGTAACTTAGGTCCAAAGACCAACGTTTTTAGAGGGAAGAGCTTTAGAGGGAAAAAGCTGTCCTGCTGTGGCAGTATGTGCTGTATCCTGAGTTGACTCCAAACATGTGGAGTATTGTCGTGCATCCAGCCAAAGGCTTTACAGAGGCCTCAGAGTGACAGTGTGCAGTGTGCAGGCCTGGTACTATCAGAGCCAGCCAGCTGTTCAACCCCCGAATGTGGCCAGCAGCCGTGTCAAATGGTTTGATGCAGATATTAATAAAGCTGTGCTCCCGAGGCTGAGGCAGGCTGTTACTCACTTTACCACAGGCTGATTGGAGAGAGACGAGCAGCCAGCCACGTGAAGAAGCGCTCACCCCTTTTCCACAAGCTGCCTCAAACCTTCCAAACTGTTCCGTGCAGGGAAAAACTGGTTTCAAGGCCAAAGCTGGATTGATTTTCTTCTTCCTTTTCTTCGTCTTTGACGCCTGGCAAAATTCTGGAGTTCCGCTGAGAGTGAGAAAAACTCCTTAGACAGGCAACACTCTGGAAATCACAGAAGATGGTTTCCATTTGGGCAAAAAATCACCGCATAGAAATAAACTGGTTCTGGACAGTCTGGGAGGGCTGGAGACAAGCATTCAGCTTTCTGAGAAAACTGAGCCTCTCTCTTCGTCCTTGGGCGGCCCTTATCTCTCCCCCAACCCACCCCCACCCCACCCACCCCACCAACCCATCCACCCCTGGTTCTGTACACGGTCTCAGACAGAAGCCGTCTCTGTGGAATGCCTCTCCTTATCTGTGGCCCTGCTGGGTCAGCTCCTCAAACTAATGCCTCAGCTCCTTGCAGTCCACTGCCAAATCTGAAAAGAGAGACAGCAAGAGAGAGACAGAGAAAGAGAGAGAGAGAGAGAGAAAGAGACCAGGAGAGAGAAAAAACAGATAGAAAGGGAGAGAGAGAGAGAGAGAGAGAGAGAGAAATAGAGAGAGGCAGCAGACTGGATTTCCCCCAGGAGTTCTAGTAGATTCTTCAGCAGTCCATGTTTGATTTGTTTCCTCCAAAGGCCCCAAACTAATATCAGTCCCTTAGAAGCTTTGTGTCGCAGCCTTATCAAATCGCCAGCACCTCGTTTGGCTTTCTGCCTCCGAATGTGTGCAGAGTGAGGCGAGTTATTTGATGCAGAAGTTTCTGGGTGAGAAGGCTAGGGGGGATGGGGGGAGTTCAGAAGGGACAAAGTGAAATTGGTATCGAAGGCCGGAGCTGCTATCGCTTAGGCCCAGGCCCAGGCTGCTCTGGCAACAGCCCTGCTCTGCCCAGCTCTCCCCTCCTTGCGTGAGTCAGAGGCATTCCGGCCAAGAGCACCCCTTGCATGCGCATGCACACATACACACATACACACACACACGCACACACACACACACGGGGCCGCCAGCAGAGAGGCACTCAGCTGTCATGACTGACATTTCTGTGATGAAACTGGATGCTGAAGTTCATGCAGCCTTGCTTTATGGAATCCTAGCCATTCCACAGCTCAGGGATTAGGACACTTGGGAGGAATGCCTCAGTACTGGTGATGTCACCACACATGCATGTATTTACGGGACGTGGAGGCCAAGTTAATGAGGAGAGAGGGAGTTGCAGCGAATGCTCATGGTGGAAAAGAGGGAGAAAGCATCATTTACATATACATTTATGCATTTAGCAGACGCTTTTATCCAAAGTGATTTACAATTTACACTTTACAACTTATCAGTTGTTCAGGTCCAGTCTCCCCTAGAGGAACTTAGGGTTAAGTGCCTTGCACAACGGTGGCAGCTGGGATTCAAACCCACAACTTTTCAGGCTACTTGCATACTAGCCAGGTTACCGCTACGCTACCACCGCATCAGAAAGCGTCTGCTGTCTGAGAAAACAACAGCCTGGAGGACATTTAAATGGTTTGCCTTGGCACATCATTAAGGATGAAGTACCTTTTGAAGGGAGAAACGTTCCATGTCCAAGGCTGAAATTAGCCAGAAGTGTGTTACAAACATAAAACTTCCTTTACATTTTGTGTCAGGTGTTTGGAGTAATCTTAGGCTTTCCACAAGCAATCTTAAGACCAGACAATCCCACAGTACCGCCATGTTGTTGTAGACTAAGCCTGAGGCCGTGGAACAACTGCACATGTTTCAGATAGAATGAAGTTCAACACGGTGGTACTGGTATTTTCTAATAGCGCACCCTGGACCAAGGTGTTCTTACTTGTATCAGAGGGTCTCATTTTACCGACTACACCTTGTTTTATTTTTGTCTATCACACCTCAAAATAAGAGCCGTTCTTTGATGCATGGTTGGCTCTCTGAAAAGGACCTCTCAGTCAAACTGACAAGAAAATTTTCCAAATCTTTCATACCATCAAGAAGATTACAAAATTCAAAATTCACTTCTGACATTCTTCGCCCAGGGGGGGAAGTTCTCAGCTAGCTGTCTGATTAAGGGCACACATTTATTCTTTTATTATTTTTGTGTACATGGTTTGATTAAATTTATTACAAGTAACAGGAGAGAGGGAGAGACTGTTACTTACCCATGAATGGGTCATCCCTATTTCAGTATGATTTCCATGCAACACCATATTCTGGTTTTCCCCATATTTAAGTTACCACCCATTACTGACTGTTCTTCGTTCTTTCTCTCTCTCTCTCTCTCTCTCTCTCTCTCTCTCTCTCTCTCTCCCCCCCCCTCCCTTTGTCTTGCCTCGGCTTTATTCTGTCCAGCACAATGGTGTGCTGTGGGAGTTCATTACTGCAGAACTGTCTGGGAGGTCTCTGTTCTAATGACAGCCTGCAGAAGCAGGCAGCAACAACAAAAGCTCTGGTGGTATTTTAATGTGTCCTCAAGGGTTTGCAAGTCTGTGGTGGTGAGGAGAGCACGAGCCATGGTTGTTTGGAGGGTGGGTTGGTGCCCAGGCCCAGTCAAACGCTACCTTTCTCTGTTCCACCTTCCATACATGCACACATTTTCCACCAGCTTTTCTGTCGGTTCCCCCAGAGAAATTTGACTTTGTGTCTTTGAAGTAGCACTTTGTATTCATTGTTGAACTATAACACACTGTATTGATGTTCAATTTAAATCCAATACATTTGCTGTGAGTTTACAGTGAACCCTTTTGTGATTTATGATCACTGGGGTAGTGTTTTTGTAATGAGGTGGATTGCATTTTCAATTACTCTGCCTAACATACATATGATGCATAAATGCTGTTACATTATAATGCAGTCAGTATGGCTCACTAGCTCTAGGTTGTTTTATCTTAAGTAGTTTATGCTTTCTCCTGAGCAGAAGGTTTCATTTCCTTTGGGAACCCAAATAGATCATATGTCAGTGAACACAGTGAAGTCTCAGAGACGCCAAGATCCATTAGCTCACTCAGGGTCCACCCACACACTCAGTGTCCACCCACACACTAGTTACTAATAAATTTTTATCAATTGCTTTCATGGAAGTGCCTTGCTCAAGGACTCAATTGTGGCAGTCAGGATTACTGAGTACTAGTCAGTTTCCCTAACCGCTATGCTGCCACTGCCCCGGCTGTATGAAGCCATACAGTTGTGCAATTGTACAAATGTGCTGTTTTTTCCTTAGCACTTTAAAGAAAATTAGGTAACACTTCACTTGACGGGTCCCTTCATAATACATTCATAGCAGCTGTCATAAACTGCACACAAAGCATTCATGACTGTTTCACGAGACATGACTCAACATTCATACCAAACCTTTCATGAATGTGTAAGACAGAATGACGACAACTTGTCAAAATAAAAGTACAATCGCAAAGCAGCATTGCTGTTTTTGTTCCAAACCTCACGTCACATCTGAGTCAATGGGCTAGTCTAGTGCCAAAAAGCAAACAATTTTAATTATTTTTAAAAATGTATTTGTTTAATAATGTAACCTTTGCTCTTATCTTTTGCTAATGTGAATGTCCAACCCGAGATTAAATTAATGGTATCCAGCTTACACAAATAGGCTATAGTTCAGCTGAATGTAGGCTAGTTTACCTTCCAGTGTTACACTCAGTGACTATAAATACTTGACAACTTGTATAGTAAAGTGCCGTTTGATGTATACTTCATAAGACATTCATGAAATATGAAACAAAAATGGCAATGCTGCAATTATTGGACTTTTATTTTATTTCAAGTTGTCGTCGTTCTGTCTTCCACATTCATGAAAGGTTTGGTATGAATGTTGAGTCATGTCTCATGAAACAGTCATGAATGCTTTATGTGCAGTTTATGACAGCTGCTATGAATGTGTTATGAAGGGACCCGTCAAGTAAAGTGTTACTGAAAATTAATTGAAATGTCAACTTGAAGCCAGTTTGGGAATAGAACAAATCTGCTAGTGGGGAAGTGAAGTCTTTGGTGAATGTGAGACATAATCAGGGATGATTTTATGAAGGATTTGCTGTTGACAAGATTAACCAGAATGAAACACTGGTGATCTGCTGATGACACTGGCCGACTTCAGTCCATCTGTATGTTATGTTACGTCTGTGTGTAAATACACCATTACTTTTGATGTAGAGCACGAAGAACAGATGACTAAATTCTTGTGTGCCGCACATGGCTCTATCTGGGACCAAACAAGCCACATGGAAAGAAAACTCTGCTGCCAGTCTGGACACTTACCTGACCTGATATGATCTACGAATTTATTTTAAATCTTCTGTTAAGCCTGTGATGCAGGACGGAAATCCTTTTTTGTTTAGGAGCTAATGTGTCTGATGAGTGAAAGAGGCTTGAATAAATGTTAAGACTGTTTTCATTGAATTCTCTAATATTTGGGTGAAATGTTATTACAAACGGACGCATTCAAATCCCATAATAAGCTCTCCACCACATGGCCTGTATGACTCAGAGGCAGTTTTAAAACTACTGTTATGCAAGTTAATAACTGCACTGATGTAGGGTATCATCTACCCCATCAAAGATTTCTCTTTTGCTCCATGCAGTTTGATGTTGGCCATAGTCAGTAGACCTTGTGAGTAGTTTGTTCAAAAGACAAATATGATAATGTCTGAAGAATGAAGTTGAATTTACTGACTTGTTATAAGCCCCATGATTGGAATTAGGAAGACATTAATTCTGTCTTCCAAAGACAATGATTCTTACGCTTTTGTGTGTTGTTTTGAAGCAACTAGTTTTGTCATGATTTCATCACAATTAATCTAATGTATTACAATGCTTTTGTGAAGTGTGAAAACACTTAAAGAACTGTAATGGAAGCATGTACAGGTGTGCTTTGGGCTATAGAAAGCTCGTCATTCTAGGAAGAACTATAAAGGGTTCTAAGAACATTCTTTAATGACTTTCATGGAAATATCTATCTAGCCTTTCAAACTTGCTGTTGTGGATCACCACTAAAATGTTATCATCTGTTCCTTGTTCTAATACCCACCTTGTCTGAAATTTTTCACAGACAGACAGACAGACAAATGCTAGTGTTAGTTTTTGAAATTCATTCATTCATTCATTCATTCATTCATTCATTCATTCATTCGTTCATTAATTTTCTTTGTCTTAGCGCAAAGGCTGATTTTGAGTGGTGTGCAGTAGTGTGGTTCAGTCATTGAGTATCCTAACAGTGCTGTGGAAGGCTGTGGGAGGCTGAGGTTGAGGTCGAGCTCTTTGCTCAGCAGACGGCTGTTACCACTCAGACCTCAGGAGAGCTTTGTTAAGAGGCACAGGAAGCTGGGCTGTTAGGCTTTGTTAAGAGGCACGGGAAGCTGAGCTTTTAGGCTTCGTTAAGAGGCACAGGGAAGCTGAGCTGTTAGGCTTCGTTACGAGGCACGGGGCAGCTGAGCTGTTAGGCTAGAAATGTGTCAGTGTCTGCCCATCATACTCTCCATCTCCCTGTCTGTCTGCTGCTCTCATCCGCTCTACCTCTCTGTGTCCCTCTCTTTCCTGTCTGTCTGCTGCTCTCATCCGCTCTACCTCTCTGTCTCCCTCTCTTTCCTGTCTCTTTCCTGTCTCCCTCTCTTTCTGTATCTTTCTCTCTCTCTCTCCACACACACACACACACACACACACACACACACACACACACACACACACACATACTGTCACACACACACATACATACACATACAGTCATGCAGTCTCTTATACACAGACACACACAAACACACTCACACAGACAGATATAGACACACACACTCACACAGCATTGGCATTCCTCAGTGAGTGAGTTCTGTTCCCCAGAGTGTTTGTGTTACTTTTCTCTTCCTCGTGTGTGAGTTGCTCATCATAATGGAACTGTTAGCCTCGGTTGAATTATTAATGTTGGGGGAAGCGGATCGAGTGACAGCTAGTGGCTGGAGAGATCCACACTGGGAGCGGGGAAAGAATCCCCTCTTGCTCGCTCACTCACTCGAGCCCAGTATCGTCTTCTCCGCTTTGTCTCCCTGCGTCTGTGCTCATTCCTGTTCTCTCTCCACGTCTCTCTCCTCTCTGTTTCCTTCTCACTCTTCTCCTCTGCCACAGTCCTACTCTCACCCCCCCCCCCCCTTCGCTCTTAGCCTCTGTTGCACACACCCCCTGCCTCTCTCCCTGCTTGCTGCTCTGATTTCATTCTTCACGTGGCTCTCCTTCCTCCCTCTCTCTCTGCTAGCACTTTGGCTCCACAGTGATTTTTCTTTTCTTTCTTTCTTTTTTTCTCTTTCCGTAAGTTAGTCTTTTCTCTCCGTCTCTCTTCTTCCAGCTCCATTTCTCTCTCTCTCCGTTGCTGCTGCTGCCGCTGTTGCCGCTGCGGGAGGCAACTGTTGCTGTGGCACATTTGGGGGAGCAGCTTTAACCTGACAGCTACAGGCAAGCTCATATATATATCCAAGATGTCAGCATGAATATGTGATCTCTCTCTCTCTTTCTTTCTCTCCCTCTCCATCTCCCTCTCCCTCTCTCTCTCTCTCTGTATGTCTTAATGTCTTGGACCATGTGCATGACTGTGTGTAGTGTATGTGATATATTATGTGCAAATGTGAATGTGTGTGTGTGTGTGTGTTTGTTTACTTGCTTGTGTGTCTGTGTGTGTGTATGTGTGTGTGTTATCTCCTTTGTCTGGACTAGTGTGAATGTGAGGACTCCAGGCTCAGGGGTGCCCTGTAATTAGGCAGGATGTGTGGCTTCTTTTTACATGCTGCCCTGCATGTTAACAAGGTGGATGTTTATGTTCAGGAGGGATTTGTGGAGGCTGTGGCTATCTTACACTGTGGTTTCACACTGATACTGTATGTGTGTGATTACCTAATGAAACACCTCTGTCTTGGGACTCTCTCTCTTTCTCTCTCTCTCTCTACTACTTTCCCCCCTCTCTTCCCTTCTTCTTTCTTTATCCCAAAGGGTTGTTTTCTCCCCAAACACAATTGAGTCGCTCTTTCCTTCAGCTGTTGTGAGGCTCCCAATGCCGAGTGTGTAGCTAACGGTACTCCTCCATTGGCCCGGAAAGCTGTTAATCTCTGAATAGGACTAGTTCCTTATCTCTGTTCTTGCTTTCTTTTTTACACTCAGAGACAGTTTTGTTTGGATCCCCTTCAAGTTGCTGTTATTAAGATTGTCGGGCACAATCGATCACAGACATGGTTCTGGTTCACACCATATTGGAAGGATTTTTTTCCTGGGAACTGTTCTGCTATTTGAAGGCAGGAGGATATTACCCCTGCCCTGTTTTGTCTTTTCTTTTCTTCCTCACTTTCTTCTAGTTTTGGGAGGCACTCTTATCAGAAAGTGGATTGTGATTAATTTGCTGGTCCAGGCTATTTCTGCGTGCCATTTAAGCCCTTGAAGAGTGAGGAAGGGAGGCTTTTGCCATGGTCCCCCTCTGAGGCAGACTATTAGAACAGCATGTCTGTCCAGACCCGTCATTTTGCCGGAGCGTCTGCACCTGACCTTGATGAGGAGTACCCCTCACTTAGCCAGCTGGGCTTTATTATCTCCACCACCACCACCACCACCTGCCCCAGTCCTCCTCTTACCTCCATCATCTCTGTGCCAGCACCAGTGATCGATCAATTGCGGTCTGTGCTCAGCCAAGTCATTTCCCCTTCTTTCATTTCACTTTTTTCCTTCTTTCTTTTCTCCCTATGATCCATTAATTCTTCTTTCTTTTCTCCCTATGATCCATTCATTGTCTTCATTATTGTCTTCTCTTTCACTTCTTTTCTATGGTTGCCAGTTGAAATTGGTTGGAGACTTTACATCATAATCAGCCTTGTTGTTGCTGACATGTAGAATGTAATGTAGTGTTGAGAGTGCAGTATGGCTAGCCTTGTAGCATGATAGAATTGTGTGTGTGTGTGTGTGTCTGTGTGTCTGTGTGTATCTGTGCATGCACTCTAACATCAGGTGTCTGCCAGGGTAACATTACCAGCAGCCCTCCAGAGTAGCACTCCAGCTTAAGTGGTTAGGTGGTGCAAACACCCCTCCCACTCAATCTCTCCCTCCCTACACTCTTCACAGACAATTGTGTTTGATTGTCTCTCATTAACTGGAACATTATGACTATTGCACCTCTCTCCCAAATGATGTACAACTTTCTCTCTAGTTGCATAAGTCCTTTGGCAGAGTGACAGTGCTTTGCAATGTATATAGGTCACGTTGCTAATGATGTTTACTTCAAAAACTGCAACAATAATTATTAATTCATTGCATTCCACATAAAGACTTTCCCTTGTGGATAACGCGTTCTCCTTGCAGACCAGGCTCCGAAGAGGTTCTATAGGTTGCACTGTAAAATTGCAATCGGCAACCATTTGTAATGAGGAAATACACGACAGATGCATCAATAAGGAGAGGCCACGTGTGCCGGGCACCTCATCTAATGGCCATTGATTAGAGGATTATGAGAGGCGATCAGAGACGCAGTGGTCACACACTTAGAGTGCACTACATCACCACCCATTTTCTTTTAGGTTGCTTGCCTGCGTGATTTGTGTTCCTAATTTCACACGCCATCACAAACAAACACACACACACACACACACATATTGCACCACAGTGATGATCATCCTTTTTAAAAAATCTCCTCCCTCCCCTCTCCAAAAAGACAAGTCGCTGTTGTCAAATGCATTATTGATGTGGCCCCTGCTCTGCTCCTGGGGTTTGCCTGTGTAAATATAGTGTGTCGTTTCTGTGACTTCCAGGCCGCTGTACTAAATTCTGGAGGTCAAGCCGCTTCAAGCCTCTCCTCCTTCACCAGCTGAGGTCTGCTCAGTCCAGCAGTTCCTGCTAGCCACAAGCAGGCTGTCACATCAGGGTGAGGGGCCGCTCGTTTTCGTTCTCGCCCGTCCTGTCACTCGGACTGACAGTGTCCCTCTGTGTCTGGACGCCTGGGGAAGTGCCCACAGGCGGAGGTCACACACAGTGACCTCCCCCAATGGTCATCCGATGCTGACGGAAGGATGATGCAATGATGCGGTAACTGGGCTCTGACTCGCCAAAAGTCATCTGATCTCCATTACCATGTTTTTTTCCCCCTCGTCAGGCTGTTTTAGAACTTTCTAGTCATCACTAACGGAAGACGCATTGCCTTGTTAACAATACCATCTGGCTGTCTGTTCTTTTGTATTATTTCGCTTTGATCTTCGTTGTTGGAAGTGAGCTTATTTTTTGGGGGACAACAGATAAAAAACAGTGCACCCACTTAGTAACGGATTCTCCTTAGTTCAACAAGGCTTCTTTCAGCTGCCCCCTGTTGTCTGGTGTTTCACGTTCTCATGCTTGATTGTCTGAACCTGCTAATGAGTGGTATGAACTCCCATGTGGCTACAGGAACGATGTGGTGTGTTTTCTGCTGATGAGTGAAGCGTCTGTTGGATGCTTGAGCGCTTATTGTGATGAAGAGCCAAAGTAAGACTCCTTGCCGTGCGTGTTTAGTCGACGTAGGTGACGGTTCTGGCACTGAGGTGTTTTTGATTAAGTCTCATTACATGCACAGCATCTGTGCATCGATCCACCCCTTTTCACTTGCGCCACAGCGAGCTCAAACAAACAAAAACAAACTCAGTAGCCTGTGACTGCAACAGCTGTCCACTCTGCTGAGGATGATTGGGTTTGGTTAACAACCTTTCAAGAATGGGTTTTACATGCACGTCACCATCCTGATCATGAGGCTTTTTTTCCAATTTTGAACATATTTTGGGATGTGGTGTTGTATCCCTTTTTATATGCTAAGTGAGATTTTTTTGTGCACTACGCACTCTAGAATGTTTGTCAGAAGATAAAATCTGAGAGGGTTAAAGGGTAAAATCCCCCTTGATGCAGACCAGAGTCGAGTCCCCATACACCGATACAGAAGAGCATTGAAAAGTTCATTTTGTGATGTTATGTGACACTCCCACTTTTGCAGATCTAAACTAATTTGGAACTACGTTTGCTCCCATTGTATAGTATTATGTTGCTCCATCTTGGTCAGTATTCAGTGATTATTGATAAGGTGTTCATGTCTCCTGTTTTCTTTTGGAGTTCTGCATCTACCATAGCTGGATTCTCTCATTGTCAAGTAACCAGTTGATGCAGCAAGTCAGGGAAAAGAGTAGAAGATAGAAATGAGAGAACCAAGTGAAGAAAAAGGTTGTAGGAGGAGGCAGGAAAGGAGCAGAGAAAGTTACCCTTTTATGTGCTGCTGTACTGTACAATGCTACACTGTGCTGTGTTGTGTTGTGTTGTCTTGTGTGCGTGAGCAGTACAGACACCCACGGCCACTCACGCTTGTTATAGGTAAATGTGTTGCCAAGTCCTTCCAACGCAGCACACCCACGGCACTGCCATCTTACGCCCTCTCTAACACCCAGCCACGGGGAGGGAGGTTGGAAAAACTCAGTGCGTCCAGAACAAGTGCAGAGGAGCACCCTTCACACAATTGGTGGCACACACAGACACACACAAACGCACACATACGTACACAAAAGAATAGCTCATCACTAGCTGATAGCCAACTCTCAGTGTCACAATGGAGCGATGTAGGAGGCTGGAGGAATCATTATAATTTTCTGGTTGTCTTGTCACCTGTCCCTGTGATGGATGCAACCGTAGGTGGTTTTGATTATGCCCTGCTACTGCGCTGAATCAATTCTGCAGATAGCCTAGCAGTTGGGACAGAGTCTCAACTCCTCACATGTGCATGACACATGGGGCAAAGCATGTAATTAATACAGAGTTATTGTATGAAGGAAGCACTGGAGGCTTTCCAAAGTGGAAACAACTTCCATTTAATGGGCCAGAAGCACTCGCTAAATCCCACATTGAAATGTCTTCGTCACGTTGGCCCTTGGCAGAAATGCCAGGCCGTGGCGTGCTCCTTGTCCCACTCAGGAACTGCCAAATGACGAGTGTTTCTCCTCTCCATGCCTCAACAAACAGCGAGCATTTTGTTCCACTGAGATGTACCCAATTAGGCTCAGGAGTTTCATTATCCTTTTAATCAAGGCTTTAAACAATGCATGTCAGATGCAGTAATCCTGACTGTATGTGCAAGCGGATGTATTGTGTAGCTTGGCTGTCCAGTAGAAGTTTCCCTCAGTCTGGCCACAAATATACCACATCCACCTGCTTTCTTTCTCCCTTTCCTCCTCAAGGAAGACTTTAGTTTTATTCTCTGCACGTGCGTTTTCTTTTTTTCTTTTTTTTCTGTTTTAAACACACACAGGCTTTTTCCTACTGTGAGTGTAGCAGATCCCACAGCCGGTCATTCTCCCTGTCACATGGGTTACTACAGCGCTGCTCGCCACTGATTTCCATTCCACAGTCCCGTTGTTATGGAGACAGGACAAGCCCTAGCGGTGGAACATCCCAGTAATTTTTTTTTCGGGGACCAGAGGCAGGCTGTGGTCCACGTGCTGTGGCCTAGTCAGTGACACAACCGCCACATTTCAGAGGTCACCAGCCACATTGCCCAAGTCTAATGCTTCCCAACTAGATATTTAATGTCGCCATTTGGCCCTCTGTCTGTCTATGTGTGTGTGTGTCTGTGTGTGTCTATGTGTGTGTGTGTGTGTGTGTGATGGATTGGGTCGAGCGTGCTCAGTGACATTTCATCTGGTGCTCTGCCCGCCGCCTGCTCCGCTCCTCTGTGTTCTATTAGAGTCAATTCAATTAGAGTGACTGACCAGACCTCCAACTGGCCTCCGGTGGCCTCCAACTGAGGGTGAGCTTGGTGGCTCGGAGGCAAAGGGAGTGTGCTGGCATCTGCAATAAGCATTAAACGCGTTGGCCGGTTGCATACTCCCCCCTGATTTGATCCAACCTCCCTGGGATCGCTTAATGTAAAGACAAGACCTCATGTTGTGCTGTCTTGCAGCTAACGTTGTGGCTGATGTTGGTGGCTGTGTGACTTAAGACATGAGTTTGATGAGACACTGAATCTGACCCAAACTCTGAAGGAGAGTCTACTGTAACACTGATGTGTTTGTGTTTGTGAGGTGTTAAGTGTTCCTGAGTTAAAAAATAAGGGTGTGTGTGTGTTTTTATGTCTGCAGAACCCTTGTTGTGAATTGCAATGTGTGTTTAGTTGGGTTAGGTGGCAAATCTGGCACTGTGGTATTTATGATTAGGCTAAACCTAGTTGTTTGTGCAGATGAATGAATCGACTCCTTCTGGCTTGCGGTTTTAAGGCAGCGTTCCTGGGACTGAAATGAAAACAAGTGCGGTGCTGTGAGGAGGAGTGTCGCACATAACACACAACATGGAGTTGGAATTTTGTGCACTTTGTTTTGACTTTGTTAAGGCTGCTGCCTCCAGTAAATGATCTGTGCACTGTGGGCCTCTGGTAGTGTATGCCACTATCTTCGGTGCAGGTATTTGGGGAAACTGCCGTGGCTTCAGCACAGCCTCCCCCACCCCCCAGACACACACACACACACACACACACACTTCATGCTCAAGTAATTTGATACAGAAAACAGTGCAGTAGAATTGTTAGCAATGTATTCCCAAAGGCAATTTTAGATAAGGGAATTATTTTCATCCGGCATACAAATAAGGATTGGAAAAAAATTGTGTTTACTGATTTCAGTGGCTTGTGATAGTAGAAACGTACATGCAGTTCAGTTCAGTTTCTCTAGCTGGTGTCAGTTCAGTTTCTCTAGTTGATGTCAGTTCAGTTTCTCTAGTTGATGTTCTCACATCAGCCAGATGTGTGTGAGTGTTGAGCCAGAACTGAGTTTTGTGGTAGTTCTACATAGCTTGTGCCTCCCAGAAATAGTCCTACACACTGTGAGATGCCATGACTAGTTTATTTGTCTTTTTGGGAGAGAGCCTGGTGGCTGTGCTCTGCCTAGCTGGATGCTGTGGCCGCTGAATGCCTTTTGAAGGATATGTGTGTGGAAGGCCTGCGCCCAAATGATGTCTGGAGTCTCTGGATGTTTCTCTGCAGGAGCCAATGTTTACCGGCTTTATGAGACAACAAGCTGTTTGTGTGTGCCAAGTTTAGATGTTTTAAGTGCCCTGCCAAATGTTCGAGCACAAATCAATATGGCAAAACAATCAGACTGACCCGAGAAAGTCAGTTGTTTACAGTGCCCTAATGGAATTGTACTTCTTTAAAACACTGTCTCTAAACAAAGGGCTTGTTTCTATGTACTGTGAGATGTCAGTGCGATGAGTCTGTAACTTTACTGCTTGTGAGTGCTTTGTTTCAAGTCCTGCTTCAGTGACATTATACCAGAGAGGGTAAAAGCAGAGTGAGAGGCACAAACGATCTTTAAGTTACATGTTTTGTTTTCTCAAAGAGGGAGGGGGGAAAATCCCCCTTTATGCAGATCATAATCAAGCCCTCATACGCTGATACAGAATAATTTAAAAGTTAATATTGTGAAGTTATGTGACGCTCCCACTTATGTAAACCGGAACTATTCAAGTTTTTTCCTATTGTAACGTATTATGTTGCTGGGGTGGAGGGTTGACCTCCATACCAAAATGAGAGGTTTTGCTTCTAGGTTTAGTTTGCTCTGTCACTTTAGCCCCTTCATGGCCTCTGCCCCATTGGCTTTGGCGCAAAAACTGCCACCCCCCAACCCACCCCGATAAGCACTGCTCAAGTCAGAGGAAGCTTCTCCATATGGAGCCCCAGAATCCCCCTCTCAGCTCTGGGCTCAGCACCAGGGAGGCCCCCTCAGCTGTCCACCCCCATAAATCAGCCCCATAACAGGCACAGGCCGAGGCGGTGCAGACCTGCTGACCTGCTTAATGCGGCCCTCTTAAGCATGAAACTAGGATTTAAACTGCCATCAGAGCTCTTCTCCCTCTTATTTATGGACAGTTTTTTTTAAATTACCTTTGCATGCAAAGGGATATTTTACAGGTTGTGCTGTACCTTTTTTGAATTCACAGCACAGATGTGGCCACCTCGGAAATCCATTAAAGCACAGCAAAGAGAAGCCGTATTTCACTTGTGAATCATCACATTCATCCTCTCCTACAGACTGTCCCAAGATGGTGCATTTCCCTGATAGTACTATAGGTTGTGTCACACACAAGAGCAGAGCGACAGATTCATTGTTGCAAAGCAGCACATGTGTCTGATTCCATCCATTCACCTAACATTATCTCTTCTATCTGATTGCACCGGGGCACTCGGATAATAAGCCACTTAGCACGAGCGTGCTCACAGACTGGGAGCGGTGACACAAGCAACCGCTGTTGGTCTCACAGTACATTTTGACATTCTGACTTCACTGGAGTTCGATGACTCAAAATCAGGAGTGCTAACAGGCAGGGCGTGAAGGATGACTACCTGTCGGAGTTAATCAAAGTCAATTCCCAGGACCATGCTTTTGATTGGCGAGGTTTCTAAGCGGGGAAACAATCAATGCGTGAGGAGGGGTTGCAGAGAAGCCAGAGTGATGGAGAGATAGAGAAGGATAGAAAGAGTGAGGATGAAAGAGATAGAGAGAGAGAAGGGAGGGCAAAGGGAGCTGCAAACGAATGGTGCTGGAAGCTGATACAGCAAGGTCTCTTCTAATCTCCCCCACTAATTACCTAATACGAATTTATCCCTGCTGGAAAGATTTCTTTTCTGCCTTTGCGAGTCTTTATGCTGGAGTAAATGGGGTTTTAAACACTTCTCAGGACTCCAGATTTGTTGAGCTTGTGTGTGTGTGTGTATGAGTGTACAGAATCTCAGTGAGCAGGAGAATTACACTTGGATATATCTATCCCTTCCGAGTTACATTTGGCACCCACTTTTAACACATTAAAATGCAAAGGTTCTCAGCAAGGAGCGCTTCCTGACGCAGCACCGTACACTTTCACCTCTTTTTCACCAGGGCCGTGTCGGTGCTGGTGCAGGTGCTGGACTGGACTGGTCTAGCACCAGCACTAGCACTGACACGCATTTCCACAGGTTTCAGCACCGAAATTTGTATAACAAATTGTTACCATGGTTATATTCATGGAGCCTTGGTTTCAGTAACTTGTTTGACATGTAGCTTATCATTTACTAATTAATTCTGACACTCCAAGGCAAAAACAGATGTAAAATATGTGAGCTAAAATAGTCAAAATTCTCATTTAGCATAATTTCACACTTTCACATTATTGATCAGCACAGGTAAGTTGGTACCTAGAAAACACGAATGGGTTACGTGTTGAGTGATATTTGCATTATGGTAAACAAAACTAACTAGCTGTCAAACATTGTTAACTTACAGCAGAGGGATGGGACAGCCACATATCAACTGCACCCAGCTTGCACATAACGTTAGCATTGTTTTGCTAACAACACAGCACTGTGACGTGTGTGGTTCCTACTTCAGGAAGCAATTTCAGTGATTCTTTGGTCTAAACATGCAGAACCAGCACCGGCACCGAGGTGGTGTAAACAAGCTATTTGAGAATGCAGCCTTCCCCAACACTAGGGCACACAGCCTAATCCATGTGGGTGACAATAGTCGAAACAGCCCCATTGTCAAACACTCCAAAGAGGCAGATCTTCCTGCTGGATGGAGCACACGGCAGGGAAATAACCTCACATTTGTGCTCCAGAGAAGAGACAGCTTTGTTTAAGCCTAAATTAGTGGAAAAGCATGTTATGGGGAAAGAGGTGACTCAGTTTCATGAAGCTCAGGCTCAGTGTGACTTCCATAGTGCTGCTTCCACACTGCTCCAAAAAAACACTAACAAGCTACAAGATTCTAAAGTTGGTAGCAGAGTTCTAGTTCCAGACTCTAATTGAAAAGACTGACTTTAGAACAGTCAAATTCACACAATTCCATATTTAGTTCAGGGATTCCATCCAACAATCACAGACTAACATTCCACACTGACCCAACTGTGGGTGTTTGTTGGGGCCTTTTGGAAGCGGCTTTTGGTTCAGTGTATCTGCCTTTGGAGCTGGGAGAAACTTGGGATAAGTTCCCCTCGCTCTCCCTCCCTTACCATCTCTCTCTCTTTTCACTCTCACTCTCTCTCCCTCTTATTCCCTCTCTCTACCCTGATCCCTTCCTTATTCCTTATTATCCCCGCCCCCATCATCATTCCTCAGCTTTGTTTGTCTCGTTACTAAAGTCTTTGCCTGGGCCTGGTCTAGTTTGAGGGAGGGGGTTAGATAAACACCTTTCCAAAACTGTGATTGAGTATCTCATTAGTGCCTTATCCCCATAGGCGCTTTCTTCAGCCTCTCCTGCTCCACCTGTCCATCTATCTCCCACAGCACCTTGATGTTTCACTTCTCCTTCCCCTTCCTGCCACTGGATAGACTTGTCTGAAAGCCCCGTCAAACTCCCCACACGTCTGTCGCACCGTCTCAGTATTCTGCATGGTGCTACAATGAAATTAGAAGGTCATGGAGAATGAGCTAGTTCAAGGTTAGGGACTTTTTCGATAATAACTAGGCGTTACTCCATCTCCCCATTTCCTCTCTCTCTCTGACTCACTTCTCTCTTTCCTCCCCACCCTCTCTCCCTCCCTCCCTACCTCCATCCATATCTCTCCTGTTGTGGTTTCAGGTCCCTGCTGAGGAGAGCGCGTGAAGCCGAGGCTGGCCTCCTGCACCGGGCGCCGTGAGCGGCGGGGAGTCCATGGCTGCTGTCTGATCCTCCGTGCTGTAGGTAGACCCCTGCCTTTCCTCTCTCTCCACCCCCCTCTGTATCATAATGCACCTCAAGCACACTGCGCTGTACTGTCATGTGATAATGAGTTCTCTAACGCTACTACAAAGACCTAGCTCCAAGCTCCATCTCTTGCCCCAGCTAAAGATGGCCTTGTGAAATGTACTCTTGTGGCCTGTTAAACATGCCCCCCCCTTCACACAGGCACACACACACTCACACACACCCACACACGACAAGGGTCTATTCAAAGAATTAATTTGTTACAAGGATCTCAAAAAGCTGACCTATGAAGACTATATGTTCAGGCTTTTATTTGTATACAGTTGCTTGTGTGTGTTGTGTGCATGAGCATGTGTGTGCATGTACATGTGTGTGTGTGTTTGTTGAGTGTGAAAGTCATAACTGCTAGTAGCGCCCTTCTCATCCTGTCCCATCCAAAGGGTTCACTCCGGCGGAATGCTCTTTTCTCCCCGGCGACTCATTTCGCAGCATGGCCATTGTTGTATTTGATTTCCCAGCTTTTGATTTGATGTGGTAATCAGTCCGTTACTCCGATGCCTTGCCTCGTCTTGTGAGGATTCTGTGAAAGAGAGAGAGTGAAAAAAGAAAGACATTGAGCCCTCTGAGGTGGTACATCCAAAACAAACAGACTGGAGCTCTGTTTGATGTTCCTGTTAAACCCCAGTCCTCCACCCAGCTGAAGGGATCCAGTAAGGGCTTCGTTTGATGTCGGAGGCATCTCACCGCCACCGCGAAATGTGGTAGCGGAGGTCTCCACCACCGCTCCCATTGCAAGTCATCTTTGTACTTCCAGTGTTGTTTAATTTATTGAGTCTCTCTTGCTTCTGGCCACCTCACCAGAGCCCCTTATCCGCAGACGGGCAGAAAAGTTTAGACTGATGCAAAAACTTGTTGTCGACAGCACTTTTTGGGCATCCGAGCTGACAGGCAATCGCCAGAGCCTCCCAAGATTCAGGCAAGGAAGATGGCGATGAAGGAGAAGTCGACAAAGAAGAAGCCTGTGACTGTCTCAGTGCATTGTTTCAGTCATCCGTCACTAGAGGTTTGAATCCCGCCATCCCCATATGCCTACCGCTCTACCAGCATAAATACAGCCATCTGTAGGCAGTGCTGAGACCAGTGAGCACACCACCAAGTGTGTGTGTGTGTGTGTGTGTGTGTGTGTGTGTGTGTGTGTGTGTGTGTGTATGCAACACAGCCCCAGGCGATCTTTTGTCACAGATGTTAGTTGGCGGAGACGGGAATGCATGTGCGAGTGTGTGCACGTGTGTGGGTGGTAGAAAGTGTATGTGTTTCTGGCATTGCATTCTTTCTCTGAGTGTGCATGTGTGTGTGTTTGTGTGTGTGTGTATGTATTCGTGTGTGTGTTTTTTTTTGTGTGTTTGTGTTTGTGTGTGTGTGTGTGGTGCTTGTGTTTGGATAAAAGCGTCTGCTAAATGTACATGTAAATGTAAATGTAAAATGTTTGGGTACACCTCACTGAAGTAGTCGATCCCCTTTGAGTTATTACCCACAAATCCCACTCTCCTACAGCTGCCCTTCACTGTTTGTGACGGCAGCCATGAGGGAGTGAGTGAGCGAGCACACACAGCTCCAATGCAAACAGAGGGAGTGAGTGAGTGAGCACACACAACTCCAATGCAAACAGAGGGAGTGAGTGAGTGAGCACACACAGCTCCAATGCAAACAGAGGGAGTGAGTGAGTGAGCACACACAACTCCAATGCAAACAGAGGGAGTGAGTGAGTGAGCACACACAGCTCCAATGCAAACAGAGGGAGTGAGCACACACAGCTCCAATGCAAACAGAGGGAGTGAGTGAGTGAGCACACACAGCTCCAATGCAAACAGAGGGAGTGAGCACACACAGCTCCAATGCAAACAGAGGGAGTGAGCACACACAGCTCCAATGCAAACAGAGGGAGTGAGTGAGTGAGCACACACAGCTCCAATGCAAACAGAGGGAGTGAGTGAGTGAGCACACACAGCTCCAATGCAAACAGAGGGAGTGAGCACACACAGCTCCAATGCAAACAGAGGGAGTGAGCACACACAGCTCCAATGCAAACAGAGGGAGTGAGCACACACAGCTCCAATGCAAACAGAGCAGACAGACACAGGAAGAGGGATGGCCTTTTGGCAGCTCCTATGCAGACAAACAGAGCTGAAAAATCAACAGGCTTGTCCTCTTTTAACGCCCTACACCACCACCAACCCTCCTTTCTCTTTTTTTTTCCCCACTCGTGCTTTCTCTCTCTGTCTCTCTCTTGCATTCTTCAATCGTTCTTCCTATTTTAGTCCTGTACACATCTGCCTGTTCACTGTCTTTCACCCAGTGTCATTTTGATTTGCTGTAGTCTCCAAGTGTCTGAATATGGTATTGTCTTTTCAGTTTGTATTTGGTGTTAATGTACATTGAGTGATGCCTTGGCCTATACACACAGTTTTGTGTTAGTTACCGTGTATGTGTATGTGTGTGTGTTTGGGTGAGAGTAGGCAGAGGATAACACAGGGCTATGGTGGGCATAGTGAGAGCCCTGGAGGTGCTCGTGTGAAAAAGGCTGAAACTGAAGAGAGCTGGCAGGACTCTGGACTCGCGAAGCTGTGGCCTGGGTGAAGTGCCTCAGATGCTTCAACGGCGAACGTGTTAATGTGTTTTGTGCAGTGAAGATGTCTATGAAGAGTTATGCTAGGGTGTGTGTGTGTGTGTGCGTGCGCATGTGCACATAGCACTAAGTGTGAGGAGAATGGTTTAACAGTTTTGAGACATGCACACACACACACACACACACACACACGCACACACACACACACACACACACACACACACACACACATACACATATTCTAAGAAGATGATTCCCATACCTATCACTGTCAACTGCCCTTTGTAAGGTTTCCACCATGCTCTCTTTGAAGTAGCAGGCTTTTAGAGTCGGATGTCAGTTCCCTTTGAATCATGTTGGCTGGAGCACAGAACGGTAGACAGCAGAGAATGGAGTGGAATTTATCCACTGCGTTGTTCGGCACTTTCTGTGCAGTACAGTCACAAGAGCCAGTGTGTGCAAGGAACTCTCATTTGTCATCCACTCATTAGCAGGTGTGCTCTCCAGTCAGGTGGGGACAATAAGGAGTGTTGGAGGGTGCGCTGTTCACACACACACACACACACACATGCCCATGAAGCCTTGCCCATCCACACACACACACACACACTTGTGCGACACTCATGCTTAGAGAATGACACACACACACCTCCACACACGCACCCATGCACCACCAACCCCCCCTCCACACACACACACACACACACACACACACACACACACACACACACACACACACACACACACACACACACACACACACACACACACACACACACACACACACATACGCGCGTGCCCATGAGGCCCTCCACACACAAACACACACACACACACATACACTTGCACAACACACATGCCTAGACACTGATACACACAGACACACACTGCCACACCACCGTTCCACTACTCCTGCGGGCACCCCTCGCCTCAGGTTGACAGATGGGCGTCTCCAGCTGAGGCAGCTGAGAGGAGAGAAAAGAAGAGAAAGCCCCCTCTGTTTGTTTTTGCCACACTAAGCCCTCCTCTCTCTCCTGCTCTGCTCTGCAATCCTCTTCATTGTGTCGGGCACATTTCACTCTGTGATTCACCGCTTGTCCATTTGTTGCCTGTCATTCATACTTCATGCACCACTGCGCTCTCATTCCGTCGGGGTTGAAATCAATGATTTCAATTACACCCTGCCATCTAAACAGAGGCCATTATTCCTGGTAGGAGAATAACAGCAAGCACAGGCACTGACATTTCGGCAAAATACAAGTGTAACTCATGTAGGTCTTTTTCACGGAAGAGTCTTTAGCACATTTTTCATTCCTTGTTCGCCTCCATCCACCGCAGGCTAGCATGGGCTCGTCTGTAATTATTTGGTTAAACTTCATTAAACGTGTGGGTGGAATAGAGTTGATTTTGTACCTGTCTAGTCATTTAATTGGAGACACCCATGCCTTTGTTTTCATGGGTTCAGTGCCAACATTGCAACACACTTATAATACAGAGAAGTTCAGCACAGCGTAGGACATTGCTTTTGAAAATGTGTGGGGCTGCAGAGCGTAAACATGTAAATATTGCTGCCAAAAAACATGATTCTTATTGACTGCAACCATAGTGATGGGAAGGGGGTGGATAGTTACATTTACATTTATGCATTTAGCAGATTAGCTTTTATCCAAAGCGACTTACATTTTGTCAACTATCAATTGTTCAGGGTCAGTCTCCCCTAGAGCAACTTAGGGTTAAGTGCCTTGCTCAAGGGCACAACGGTGGCAGCTGGGATTTGAACCCACAACTTTTCAGGTTACTTGCACGCTAGCCAGCTTCCTTAACCGCTATGCTACCGCCGCTGCAGTCAGTCACAGTCTGATGTCAGTGTCAGTTTGTGAGCTAAATGATTTGCAGTGAATGTAGTAATCTTCCCCTATTCAGCTGTCACTGCAGAATCTTGCCATCATTGCAATCAGTAGCCTTGTAGTAGCTATTAGGTTGGAGCAGTTCTACAGAGATATATATTTGAATTACTGTCTATGGTTGCAGCATCACAACACATTCTCATACTGATACAACTTGCAGAAAATACATTGAATTACTATCTGTGGTTGATATTTGAATTACTATGTATGATATCTATCTATGTCTACGGCATCACAACACATTATCATACTGATATGACTTGCAGAAAATATTTTGTATCACATTTATGGAGCCATAATAAAATGCCACTGTGATAAGTCGGGGTCAGAAGCTGAAAGCTGAAGCTGATTGGTTGTTATTTACCCTCAAAGCCTATAAGTGCCTATAACATGACCAGCACTCAGCACTTCAGCAACACACAACTCTCTCAGCACTTCAGCAACACACAACTCTGATTATGTGAGCCGTTACCTCCTTTTCAGATAGAGCTTTTAGGCAGGAAGCCATTAGACGCCAAACTCCCTCCTACGTTATTAGCTGTATGTGTGTGTGTGCATGCATGCACATGTGTGTGCGTTTGTGTGTGTGTGTGTGCGTGTGTGTGTGTGTTTGGGCATGTTTGTGTGTATGTCAG
Source organism: Tenualosa thibaudeaui (assembly GCA_027481765.1). Lineage (NCBI taxonomy): Eukaryota > Metazoa > Chordata > Actinopteri > Clupeiformes > Clupeidae > Tenualosa > Tenualosa thibaudeaui. The sequence continues at coordinate 22,273,550 of JAIFZK010000007.1, forward strand.
TGAGGTGTAAAATGATGGAGCCACTCTAAAAGGTTGGGTGGAGGCAGCAGTAGTAGCAGTAGCTGAGAGACAGTGAGTGAGTGAGGAGGGCTAACTGAACAGAAGCTGGATGCTGGCAACCCATGGTTGAGTAATTACTGAAATAAACACGGCTCGTTTTCCTTCTGATCCCCCGGCCATGCGCCGTGTGTCAGGAGCAGAGAGGGTCTCCATGCTGTTGCACGTACACCCACACACTCTTTGGGGCTGGCAAACACACACACTCCCTCTCTCTGAGACACACACTCTCACACACACACAGACACATTATTATAGGTAATTATGCACCTTTAGAGTGATCTGACAACATGAAAATAACCAGACATTTTTTATACACACACACTCTCCCTCTCTTCATATATTTACTTATCCACAAGCACAGCATGAGGTAAAGAACACTTTTCTCTCGCTCTCTCTCACATACACGCACACACACACATACACACAAACACACGCACACATACACACAAACACACACACACACACAGACTATACACAGATACTCAAAAGTACAGTGTATCACACAATTGCCTATACAGATGGCACTTAATATGTGGCTCTCAATCCCACCCAGTACTGGCATGCTGATAGTGCGGTCTTTCATTAAATTCATAACCATTTCTGCTTCTGTAGCGCCAAAAACATGTTCCCTTGTCCCTCTCCAAGAGCGAAAGGAAAGAACTGTGAAATCCTTAGAGCTGTATTATTGCCTCAGTAATGGAAGAAGACTCTGGATGGATTGCGTCGACTCAAGCATGTTGGTGTGGGTTTTCAACTTAAACTCACATCATATGCCTCTGAGAAAGAAAGGAACGCACTTTCAACTCATAAGTCCTAAAGTAACAGTAATCCAGCTGCCTGTGTGAAGGCTTTGCAACGCTGTTTTTACCCAAGTATTTTATGGAGATAGCAAATTGTTCTCCGTTTCCAGTGAGAAAAAAAAGGCTGGCTTATGCAAAGCTAATGGAATTTCCTGTTGCACTCAACTTGGCCGTGACACGGCAAAAAGAGCAAGAAAAAACGGGATTCTTATTGACTGCAACCATAGTGATGTGAAGGGAGTGGATAGTGTTTAGACCACAACTTTAGATAGGATGTAGCCTTGAATGCAGGCGCTGTCTGTGGGCCATATGTCAAGGTCCTTTTTTGGGCAAAGTGCGGTCAGTCACAGTCTGATTGTGTAAAGCATGTTGTGACTGTTGTTCAGACAATGTCACTGGTGTTTAGACTTAGTGGAGTTTGTTTGGGCACAGCGCGTCTGCTACGGTCAGGCTGAATAGACCCATATGGCCTGGTGAACAGTGGCACATTGCTCGTTCTCTTTCTCTCTCTCATACACACAGACAGAAGCATGGATGCATACATATATGCACACACACACACACACACACACACACAGAAGCATGTATGCATACACATATGCACACACACACACACACACACACACATGCACGCATGCACACACATATGCACACGCACACACACATGCACACATTCTTTCACTGTTCTGCTCAGTCAAGACAGCCATGCCATTCCCCCAGAAATGCTTTGAGTCAGTGGAGTTTGGCTCCCGGGGGGGTTCTTTATGAAGGTGACATTCCCCCAGCAGGACTGGCTGAACACCTCATCCAGCTTTCTCAAGCCCGCAGCACCTAGCCCATTCAAAACACTGGCATCCGCTTTTCTCAGGCCCCTTGGCCAGCCGGGCCCCTCAGAGGATTACACACCGAACATATGGTGAACAAAGACAAATACAAAACCATACGCAGGGCCACACTCATCAACATGCATCAAAAGCAGATCAGTTGACACCGCTGCCCACAAACAACATTGAAGACGCGTAGCAATGTGTGCCTACGCGTTCTTTGCCGCCCCCGCCGTGCCATGAGTCAAAATGCATGTGGGTTTCGTCGTGTCCGCTCCCCCGACTCCACCGCCACCACAACACCGCTTCTCTTCGCTGCCTGCCCACGGAGATGCCAGACCACACCGCTTCCTCCGCTGCCAGCCCGGTCCTCATCAATTCATTCCCATCACAGTGCAGCATGCAATATCTGCTCCTGCTTCGGCAACACAAAGACAGATATCAGCAGCAGTTTGAAAGGGATCGTTGGGGAAATGTGCAGGCCGGCGTGCTGAAGTGTTTTAATTAAGCCACTGGTCCCACCTCTCTTCAAAAACCCCACCTCTTACCTTACATTCTCATTCCAATCATGGTGAGAGTAACACTGACATTTAAATGTTATGGAGGAGAAACAAGATGATATCCTTAAGTGGTGAAATGTCTTGTATGGTTGTAAGTGTCCTGTCAGGTTGGTTTTACCTCTGGGCTTTTTTTTAATAACAGTTTCTCAGGGGCGAGAATTTACATTGGCTCTGAGAGGCTGTTTAACCTTATTGATTGCGCACAGCTCAACACAGACTGCACACAGCTCAACACCTCTCTCACACTGGCGTTAGGAGAGGAATATTTTGCCTGTAATATCCGCCAATAACCCTCTCAGCTCAAAAACCCAAAGTGGTGAAGCAAGCTCTGTTGACTTGAAAGTGTTCATGTGGGAACAGGGTTCAAACGGGGCGTTCTTGAGGTGGGAACAGTGGAGACACCTTGAGAGAGAGAGCTCTGAGAGAGTTCTGCAGGCCACATAACAGTCGTGCTGAGACTGGCTTTTTTTTCCTGCTCTGCCACAGGTATTAAACCCTTACCACTAATTTTACCCAAGGGGCAAAGCTCTCTCTGTGTACGTCCATGTGTATGTGTGCATGTATATGTGTGTGTGCGTGCGTGTGTGCTCGTGTGTGTGTGCATGTGCGTGAGTGTACAAAGCAAAGCTCTCTCTGTGTACGTCCATGTGTATGTGTGCATATATATGTGTATGCGTATGAGTGTGTGTGTGTGTGTGTGTGCATGTGTGTGAGTGTACCAGTATGTGCACGCATGTGTATTTTCTGAGAGAAAGAGATAGTAAATTAATAGACCCACTTTCTGTCTTGATTTTACATTCAGTATATTGGCTTGCATGCATAAACGAGCTGGTGTAAACAATTGTTTGTGGTTCAAGTATGTGTGTTTGCACCATGGACATAGGTAAAACTTTGTGACCTTATTTCGACTGGAAGCTAAATGAACCTCTATTAGACAGGTAACAGAATGAACTAAAAAACTACAACAACCAGAGGTGAGCCAGAGGTTGTAGGCTGTCTGGCTCTCTGGCTCCCTTGTGGCCTCCATTAAGTGATTAGGCCGGCTTGGGTAGCCGCGAGGCTGGGAAACGGTGCACAAGGGCCACAGGGGCACAGACAGAGCTGGGCCAGCAGGGCTTGCCTTGGCTCGGCTTGGCTTTCAGATGCAAAGCTTGTGCCCGAGGGCCCCCTCCACACCTCGGCCCCTGCTGTGCCTCTCTGCCCCTCCGCCTGGTGTGTTTTTTAAGAGGGTAAAAAAAAAAAAAAAAGGACAACACCCCTCAACCCCTCAGGCCTCGTATGCCCCCACTCTGGCTTTCTGGGAATGATTTTTCTTTCGTTCCTGTCAGTTGCCATAGCAATTACTCACTTTTCAAGGGAAAGTGGCCGAGTGCGTCATGGTGAATATGAGTGCTCAAGGGCTTTTTGCTCACTGACTTTGAGTTTAGCAGTTCCCTTTTTCTCTCTCTCTACTATAAATGGAACGATTCTTACCAACATCATTAGTGTTAAAGAGTTGCCGTTTATAAATGTGTTAGTAACAGATACTGTGCATGTTTGTGGCTGTGCAGATCTTTTCGTAATGTACTCATTTCCATTCTGTGTGTGTGTGTGTGTGAGTGAACCATTTCCCTTCTGCATATTTACCAATTCTGTATACTGCATAGTTTAACCAAATTACATTTTGTGTGTGTGTGCGTGTGCTTGCCCGCTTGCCTGCCTGCCTGCCTGCTTTCTGTCACTGGCTGGCGTTTGCCCTGAGGGCAGTCTTCTGTCATTTTCTCCCTCTCCAACTTCTTTCCCACCCCCTCTCTTCTTCCCCCAAGGGAGGCAATGTGAGGTCTTTCCCATGCTTGGCTTGCAGACCTTGCGCAAGAGTATACACAGCAATGGAATGTTATTTCTCTGGCTAAAGATGATTTTAGTAGTCACCACTGAAATATCTGAGACAAAAAGAGACAACGATGCCCACGAGACTAAATGCCTCAGACTTCCAAAAATGCAAATCTCTGCCCCCCCCCCCGCACCCCCCCCTCCCACACACACACACACACACATATAAACACGTACACACACACACACAGAGACAACTATGTGCCACAACCCCCCACTCCCAAAGTCATTGACAGCCTGCCATGGAGTAGCCCATCAAAACAACCATTGCTGTTGAACACTCCCACCCTCCTAGTGAAGGAATGCGTACTCTAAGAGCTGCGGATAAGTCACAGAGAAACAGCGAGGAAAACAATGCCCGCAGGCACAAAACATCTCTATAGATATCAGTTTTTACACAGAAATCATCTCCTCCTGTCCATTTCGGTAACATCTGCTTGTTTTTATGAATTGTTGCATGACATCTCCAAACTTCCTTGGTGTTCTGCTTCAGAAACAACACTGCTTCCTTTGCACAGACAAAACAAACGCTGAGGTCTGTGGCTGAACCTGGCACATTTGGTACACACACCCAGACTGTCAGAGGTTGTGGGTTGTACGGAGAACTGGTGGTACCACTCTTAAAGCAGCACCAGGCAACATTTGATGCAGTTCTTAGCTTCATTTTCCAGCTTCATTGTCACTTTGATGGTTAAATGGCTCACTGTGGGTGAATGGAGGCTCTCTCTGGCTGTCACAGTCATACCACTTTCAGCCTCTCATCACTGGCCGCTGTGTAACAGAACTGAAACCGTGTTTATTAGCTTGTCTATTAGCTTTTACCAGCATAACACGCTAGTTCCTATTCTTTGGTTTGCAAAAATCCACTTGTTTTGGTGAGAATTTACGCTGTTGTTGCTAACTTAAAAAAATCATCAACTACAGGTGGAACTCCATAGGTAAAAAAATCTTGCCTGGTGTGCCTTTAATTCTGTCTGGTCCTGACAGTCCTGAACTCATGTAATCCCAGGCTTCCCCCTTACCGCTGATCTGAGGTCGTTTTCAGTGTTTTGGCTCATAAAGGCAAGCATGTGGATGGAAGCGATCAGACAAGTGGGGTGTTTCAACTCAGCTCTTGTTCCCAGAATGCTGGAAGCCATAGCCTACTGCCAGATTCCAGTGCTTAACACTGTGCGCTTTCCAATAGCGTTTTGGACATCATCTGCTCTCTTCATTCAGAGAATTGGCATTGGTGGTAGTTCTTTTTGTTTCCGAGCCCCCAAAGGTTTTGGAATGCAAGGAGTCCCACATAAGCTTTGTGCCCAGAGTCTCCCCCTGATCCTGTGGCAGTGAAAAAAGACTGGAGATCTCTCATATAGTCCCAGGGCTTTAAAACACTCCGCCATCTTTTAGTCCTTTATTCATGTGTGTGTCTGTAGAAGACACTTCTCAATATGTCTCTCCACCCAACCCATCTTCAGTGTGCTCCATTTAAGCAGCCTAATAAAGGAACATAAAACATGAAGGAGCATTGCTGGCAGCAGTAGATGTTGGCGTGGAGTTCAACTAACTCCGGACAGTGGCACCCAGGGGACATTTAATGTGTTTGTTGAGCTCAATTGCTTGTCTGCATATATGCTAGGGATATATTGCCTTCATTGCCAGAGCGATCTGATGGTATTCTTGCTTGGGTCGGTTTCCGCAGTATGGCTCAGAAGGACAGTAATGGTTCACAGGAGGACACAGATGATGGACAAGCCCTCACTTTCCTCTTGACTGTCAGCCAGAACAAAAAAGAGGCTGTTGTGTCTGTTGCAGCACAAAGAGCTGTCCACCAGCCAAAACAAATAGTTCACTGAAAGTATTGTTTTTGCTTGCTTTAAAATAAGCACAGCCAGTGAATAGGATGCCTAAAGGCAAGAAATAATTGAAATAGGTTTTTAAAAATGGGCTTTGAAAGAATCAGTTCAAAAGTCGGTAAAAATTTCATTTGAAGGGGTCTACATAAGGGTGACACAAGCCTGTTATAAATATGACATGACGCATATCATGAACATTAATGTCACTTCACTGATGTTTATGACTGTTGTCATTAAGTGTAATTCGGTTTGCTGATTATTGCCATCAAACATGAATTGTCATCTTTTACCAGTGCCAAAAACCCTTTGAAAAATGTTTAGAGCATTTACAGGAGGTGCGTCCCTGTGGTGTTGTGTGTCTGTCATTTGTTTTCTGCTTCTGCTTCCTCGCAAACCTGTGGAGAGTCCAACACTTCAAGCGTTTCCAGAGTTCCTCAGCCACCACCGTAATTATAAGCAGCGCCCCCAGGGGGAGGCCAGGCGCTGGCAGGAACCTGCACACAGCAGAGTTAGTTTAATTTGCCCGTTCTCCGTCACTGGCACGGAAGTGCTAATTGAAATGTATAATTAACAGGTAAGCATTCACGCTGAGCAGGATTCGTCAGAGCAGGAAGAGGCAGGCCTCATCATTTCCCTCTGCAAGGGTGTCCTTTCAACTGTGTCTCAGAGCTGTATGTGATACAAATGTTTATATGAAACGAAAGACTTGGGAAGCCTCATTTATTTCCTTTTATGTCTATGCTAGCTTCCAGGCTGTGTTTCCGTCTTTCCGGAATGAGCCGGCAGTAAGATGGTGCTTATTTAGTCTGGCAGACGTGATTCGTGTTGCAGGAACCAAGGCAGTCAAACACCTGCATAAGTTCCCATATAGCCTGGTAAAAACCTTGCTTCACATGACACACACACACACACACACACACACACACCACTGCTGTGTGTATGGCTTTGAATAATGAGTAATCCCTGTTTCATGAAAAGATATTTCCACTGAGGGTCCGTGATGTCATTGACAAATCTATACAACTGTGTTTTGTTTTTTTTTCTTTCCCCTCCCCTCTTCCGCCACCTCAGAGATCTCCCATGCGAGACGCACAGTCGAAACATGGTGTCGGGCACAGAATGTGGAGAAACAAGTGCAAGAGCAAGGAGTTTTGACATATCAATCAGTATTCCAGCCCAACCCCCGAGCCATCGTTCTCCCATGGATTAGTAAACAGAGTAGACAGAGAGTCAATGCTTTGGCCACAGCTGAATTCTAATGGGCTGTTTTAGTACCAGAGAGCTAGGGCCTCAAACCTGAGGGTAAGTCTCCCATAAACGGGTTAGAGCACTGGGAGCTGGACCGCAGACCCACACACAAAGGATATTGTGGAGGCCATAATTCAGTTATCCTCACAGCGACCATTGCCCTGGCTTTGTCCCTGCCGTGCCAGCCTGGGCTTACGCTATGGAGCAGGAGACTATGGGCCTCCAGCCAGTTAAAAGTTAAGTTCAGTGGCCCGTTTTTGTAGTTGTCACTGTTTCTCTTTAAAGAGTGGACAGAAACTCTGTGTAATCCATTTGGCATTGTGTGTTTATTCAGAAGGGTAGAGGATTGAGTGCAAACGGAGAGATATTTGGAACAACTGAAGCGTGCCCACAGCCTCCTTATTCAATTGGAAATTGGCAGTGTGTGTCGTGCAGTTTGGGTCCTGTTATGCCTGGCTTGTGGCGCCCAAGCCTCCCTTGCAGCAGATCTGTCCACAGCACGTCTGTCAGTCACAATTCATGTGTGCGGATTTGTCAACACTTTTTTTTCCCCTAATGGAGCTGAGTTTTTTTAGTTATGCATACCTCACTACAGTGGTTTCAATCACATCTAAACATGGCAAGTGTAGAATATTGCCAAATCGAGTCATCAAGCTATATCCAACATAAGTGGCTGCATAGTGTAGGTCTTGGGACTTGGTCTTTATTTAAATGTAAAACATGAATATTATTTTGGTTTCCAGTGGAACCTTTGCCTTTTTTTGTTTTGTTTTTTGTAAATCTGGTTTTGAAAGCTCTACAGTCAACATCACGTAATGATTTGATGCTATGTGATTAATTACTTTGAACTAAATTGAAAACGCTCTCACACATCCCATCTGAGCGCAAAGAAAGCATTGCCTTGATGGAGATGGTGCTGATTCATATGATATTGCTCTTAAGTTCTTGGATGGTTTACCATTGGGCTGTCTGAAAGGCACTGCTGGATGAAGAAAAGACCCTGAGGGCTAACTTTATGGCCACTGTTGGGGCCCAAATCTTATAGAGGATAGCAGCAGGTTATCTTTGCTGCCACAGCATAGTGACTGCATTCCCCACAGCAAATGGCTTCAAACACACACACACACACACACAAACACGTACACATACACATAACACAAAGAAACACACACACACAGATTTTTAACACACATGCCCATTTTGTTAGTCTGGTTGCACTCTCTAATCATGCCACCTCCCAGCTCTAAAGCATCAGCAAATCACATCTTAAAACTTTCATAGGCAGCCCAGTCAGCCTGCATGAGACTCCGTAATGAAGCTCTGGCATCGGAGTGCTCTATCCCAGTGAGGACGTGATCGGCTCTTCAATTATTTTTTTTTCCTGCTTTGTCATGGACTCTGCTCTCTCTCTCTCTCTCTCTCTCTCTCTCTCTCTCTCTCTCTCTCTCTCTCTCTCTCTCTCTCTCCAGCACCGGATGAGAAGGATTTTGAGTTCTAGGCTTTTATCACACGCAGCGTTTTCATTCAGACAGGATTAACTGGTTCACTGTCAGGGAACTGCTGTTGGGTTCAGCATGAAGGTCAACAAAGCTGCCACCAGCGCTTTATTAAAGATTGCTTTGTTATTTGTCACGGGTTGTCATTGGATGGCCATGATTCAGCACCTGAGCTCACACATGTTAAGCATGTGAATTTTAATGTAAACATTTCCACATTTATGCATTTAGCAGATGCTTTTATCCAAAGCGACTTTGTGCAGTATTGAGCTGCTCATCCTTTGGACAATGTGTTTTTTTTTGGTCAACTATCAGTTGTTCAGGGCTAGTCTCCCCTAGAGCAACTTAGGGTTAAGTGTCTTGCTCAGGGGCACAACGGTGGCAGCTGGGAACTTTCAATGTATGGGTAACAAATTTTCTCCTTGTGCCGTGGCACTCTTCACACATGGGCTCTCAGTGATGCCAGAGCTGCCAAGAAAGGAGTCTGCTTGATCTCAGGTTATGTCTAATGGCAGTGCAGTCTTTTATGGGGGAAGAGACAACCTATTTAGGGCAGAGATATGATGAACAGGCTTTGATGATTTCACCCTGGGCTGTGGACCTTGCAAGAGATGGACATGACTCAACCAATTAAAGTTGAAACAGCATCAACAGAATGTTTACTCCAACTTTCTCCATTTTGGTTGTTTTTGAAACTCTTTTCATCTCAAAAGTAAAACTTATAAAAGAAAAAAGAAACATCTCCCTCTGACTAGTGTAACCTAGTTTTGTAGTCAAACACTGTTCTCTTTCATTGTGAGGATGGAGCTACTCAGTCCATTGGTCCGAGAAGCAACAGCAGTGTGAAACGAGGCCTGTGTGGTTGTCCCGTCCAATCTGCTGACTGAATGCTGTGTCTTTGGCCTGCCACAGTCCGGGGGGAGGCTCTTGGCCAGGTGGAGAAGAGAAGCAGGTGTCCTCAGCAGCACTGGCTCACATAAACACAAAGCCTTCATTAATAGAAGACCAGGGCCAGCCGAGTGAATGCCTTCTCTCTGCTTGTACCAAATGCATTCAGAGTACCCAAGCAGACTCTGAGTTGCTATCGTGCCAGGATGTGGTAATTTCTTTTCTGTCTAGCCTTGTGATGCATTTTGTATATGTTTAGCTTAGCTTGGCCTGTGAAACTTGCTCCGGAACAGGCAAATAGGAGCTTGAGTTTTAGATGTGTGTGTGTGTGTGTTTGTGTCTATCTTTGTGTGAGATGGGTTTGGGTGAAAAAGGCAAGCCAAACAATTGCCATAATGATTGAGGGTTTTTGCTCATCCCACAACTGGCTTAAGTTCCCCAAGCTAATAGAGCATATAGCGATCCATAGCCATCCATTTAAGTATTCTTTGTTCTAATTTTATGATGTGGGATGCCTTCCCAGAGCCTCCTAATTAGTATTCATTTAAGCGAGGTTGAGGATAAACAAGGCCTCTTGCTTATTTTGTTATTGCGTCGAGAAATGTTGTCGAAGATGGTGTTGGGTTTAAAGTGAAGTGGGTTTAAAGCATCATTTGAAATGCTGTGTAGCTGACACAGACTTCCACTCATGCACTCTCTCTCTCTCACACACATACACACACACACATACACACACACAGTGTCACTGTGGCCTGGCTAGAGTCAACACCTTGCCACAGCATTCCGATGTCTCTCCTCAGGGGCTCCCTGTAAATCATCGTTTCGCCTCACATTAAATCATGCCCTCAAAGTGGCTCTATTAATGCACATAGCCCTCTCTCATATGTGAAATGTTAAACTTAAGCCCATACCCATGCAATCATCTCAGTCATGAAGTCTGTGTTGTGATAGGCCCACAAATACAGTGGTAATTACATGCTGACACACACACACACACACACACATATATACACTCACTTAATGCAGATACAGAGACATTTCTGGAAGCGTTGCAGGGTTCTAGCATTTCAGCCCGTCCCTTGAAATGTTTTGGATATCCAACTGAAATGAGCATGGAGTGATGATCCAGATCACCACGTGCAACGTGAAACATCTGTCCTCCAAAGAAAGCAATGAATAAACCATTTGTTCCCAGGCCATCTGAATTGGCTCTTGGCCATTTCGCAGTGCCTAGAATTGCATGGTGTGAGTGTGGTGGTGGTGCTGCTGCAGAGCCAGCCTGTGGGGTCAGCAGTGTGAGACAGCAGAATCCAGCAGCAGTCATTTGTATTGCTCACACATGGCTCTGGGTCCAGCAGCGCTCACTCCAGCCTCAGTCCCAGTCCCAGCACCCCCACGCTGCCTGTCAGACAGCCCCTCTCCCCTCACTCCACCTCCCAGAGAGTCAGAGCACGCGTGATGAGCAGCCGGAGCTCTGGGGCACATTTGTCACCTGAACATGCCCTTTTAGAGCCTGCCACCCGTGTGTGTGTGTGTGTGTGTGTGTGTGTGTGTGTGTGTGTGTGTGTGTGTGTGTGTGTGTGTGTGAGTCAGACCCCAGGCCACCCCATTTGCCAACAAGGTCCCTTTTCTTCCCTGTGCGGTGTCTTCTTGACGACTGTACCTCCGGCTGCGTAGGCTGATAACTCACCCACCTTGACCCCAGCTAATATCAGTCATGCTTGCACAATGCCCTTTTCAGACCTCAAGGATAACCCAAAATGTTTTGTGCAGGGTCTATGAACCTGGAACTGCAAAAAATGTCCTACCTCGGTCTTCTTACCACTATCTTGCTTTGCAAACCAGAAACTAGCACTATGGGTTATATGCATATTTGCCTTAAACAAAAGTTTGGTTTGATTTATGGTTTTCAGCAGACTTTATATTTCTTTCTACAGTCTATTACTGATGCATACCCTGGGCCATTCATTAGCTTAAGGCGAAAGGTAAACACTTGCTCGGAGCCAGCCGACTGAGGGATGGCCGTTGCTGGCAGTGCCCTGATGATGAATGGCAGTGACTCAGCATCGCTACACAGAGTCGGTTAATCCTGCCTCGTTCACAGCCCCTTCAGTTCTCCCCCCAGGGCTTTCTCTCCAAATGGGATTCATCTCCTCCTTTTCTAAATGTAATTTGGGATAAGAAAGAAGTTTGCCACACCTCAGAGTGCCTGCATACAACAGCCTTGACAGCAGGACCTTTCATTGAGAGCTGTGTATACCTTTCTGATGACTTATAGGATATGAAAGGGTCTTGTTAGGTGTCTGAAGTGAGTCTTACAGGGTATGCTGTTTTGGTGTCTTGAATTATGGGTTATTTTTATATGACATTTCTATGACATTTACTGTATAACAGATTTTTCTCTCTACGTTAGCCACCAAAACATGCACAAATGTATCTATAATAGTGATACGCGTAGAGTTTAAAAGAGCTTTTTGCAACAATGATAATGGAGTATCAAACATATCTGCTTCACTAATAGTGATGTATACGTTGAACACCGGATAAATCTTCTTGTATCATTTTTAATTAACAGGGCTGCAATCAACTGACTTGGCTCTTGACGACACTATTTATCCTGACTGATTGTAATGATGTTGACAGAGATTGCATTTGAACGTATCAAGTCTATTTAGAGTAGCATTTTTTACATCTTAATTTTTAATGTCTCAGTGTCTGTCAGCTTTCAAGAAATTAGACTTTAGAAAACTTTTAGTGATTGAATGTTATGAGTAGGTTTAGGTTATAAAATGATATTTAAAAGATGTAATGAAGAGTGTCTGCATGCCAGAATTTAATTTTCACCCACATCCCTTCCCATTTCTCTGGATTACAACTCCCTTATCTGAAATACTGAGAGGGAGAGAGACCTGGAGCTGTGCCTAGATCCAATCAATGCCAGTGATCAATACCTGCTCACACAAAACACCTGAGGATAGCCTCAGTAAACACACACACACATATAAACAAACAAAATGTCATCCTCAGTCTGTTTCCAAACGACAATAGCGAGCGTAGACACAGAATAAACACTGAAAATAAACAAGGAAAGAAAGCCGTTATTATGACATTGCACCATCACATTATTTTATGTTAATTGGCATAGCCGTCTAATTTTAATGCCCAAAACAACTCTTTGCAAATGATGAGTAAAACACAAGAAGATTTATTTTTACCAGAAAGAAAATGTCTTGAGATGTGTCCTCTGTGTTATTCATCACTAGGGAGCCAAATAGAATGTCTGTTCACCCCTGAATGAACCGAAATGAATGTTGTTTTGCTATGGCTGCAGAAGAATAAGGCTAACATCATTGTTCTTTAACCATTGTTTTGTCCTGTTCCAACAGAGACCCAGGTCTATGTTTTTCCCGTTCATCATTTATAGAATTAAATGCTCGCCAGGTGTCCACAGTGAAACTTCACATCTGTGGCTAAATAAATGACTGAGAATCGTGGGGAAGCATTTTCTGGCTGGGCAGACTCAAAGTAGGCCATGGAACCTGGGAGTTGTCATCAATTCTCGCCAGGTTATAAAATAACATGATTGTGTGGCTTGAGAATGGGCGGAATTTGCTTGTGTTGGGAACATTGAATGATGAGTCTCTGGTTGGCCCTCTTGGAGATTAACTGAGTGGGAGGCCCCATGAAGCATTGTCTTCATTTCCTCACTGTCAGACAGAGAGAGGCTGAGTAAGATGTTGATGGAAGTGCTGAACATTTTTGGTGGTCTGAATGACGAATATGTAGCCAAGCTAGCCACCTTGGTTTATATTGTAATAAAATGCTGTGCTCTGTTCTGTTTTTGTATGTTAAAACATCACAGTTGTGCTAATACCTGCTTATAATGTGTCTCATTTCCTTTTTGTTGTAGAGAGAAAGGTCATTTATCAGAAGAAATTGAACATTTACTTTATAATTTAGAAAGCACTTTATTTGTCAGGCTAAATAGTGAAAAATGGACAATTACCTACTTCAGGCTGTTCTAAAATCTACTAAACTTGACAGCCAAATGTATGTGAGCGATTGTCAAGAATTCTGGTTCGTAATGGGGATGTTTTTAGGTTGTTTGATTAATTTGTTTTTAAATATCTGAGACACTCCTTATTGTTTGCCCTGGAGACCTGAAAAGTCATGTTAGCGGAATAAATCTTTCTCAGCTGGGCTTCCAGTGAATAACCCTTTCGTTGCTTGTTCCTGCCTCACTGTGTCAGTTGAGCCAGAGCGCAGGGTGTTGCCACGGCAATATGCCCGGTACAGGATCTGACCCCTGTGGCCCCTGTCAGACAGTCACACCCACCCTTGTGTTACCCATGTCACACAAAGGTGTACAATCACTCACCCTTGCATGCTGGGAATGGGGGCTTGTTTCCTCCCTTGCATTGAAGCACAAACAGTTAGTGTTGAGCTACCACTATGAAATGTCAGCAGCCTTAAACATATAGAATAACTTCCTGATGATTTGTGCTCTTTCTGAATAAAAGTGTGCGTGTTTCTTGGGCAGCTGATACAAAGATAAAACTCCCTCTCTTCATATGATATAGAAAATAATGCTGAGGTCATTGATGGCAGATACTGCCAGAGAGACTGGTGAAAAGGTGAACAAGTAAGTAAGGAGTGCTTTGAGAGGCTGGCTGAGATAAGGGATTTCCTTCCTTCAAAGATGTAAAGGTCAGCTGAAGCAAAACACTGGCATGCATTTAAAGTGAAAGGCTATCCTTTCTTCCTCTCTTACGATAATAGCCCTCTGATCAAGTGAAGAAAAATAAGCAATCTACCTCTAAAAAAGAAACATGCCACAAGTATTTGTGCCTACAAGCATTTTGTGCTTGCACCACAAGATACATCTGAAAAGGCACAACCGATTTCAGTCAACACTTGCACAAGCATCAGTCTCCCATTGTACTACAACAGACAGTCGGTAGAGACAGGCTATTAACACAATTCTGCTCCCTGAACGACTGGAGAGGTGCTTCACTGTCCCATAGCGAAGAGGATGGTTGTACACAATGCCTCCAGGCTGTTGATGGACTGAATGAGACAGCAGGTGACTGATGAAAGGGGCTCACTTATCCAGAGCCAAGGCAGGCATCCAGTCCCTCTGTGTCTGTCCCTTTGGGCTTTCTGTTCTTAGATCTGATTCCCTGTAATGAAGCATCTGCACAGAGCTTCCACAACTCTCTTCAGGTTTTAGAAATGTGCCATGAACACGGTTCATGTGTACACTGTGTTTAAGAGGACTGTTGGATCATAAACTGCTGTGGTTTTAGCCCGAATGTGCATACTCCTTGTAGTTTAGCCAGACAGCTAAAACAGTATCATTCAAATATACCACTACTGAGTGCTTCCACCAAGAAATTAGACATGTCTGCTTATAACTTTAAACAGTTGGGCAAAGGCGTTTTTACTCTTTAAAAAATGCCTCAGGTAAAAAAATAAAGTTATATTCCAGTGTGGTATTACAAAGGCAGTTAAAAACTCTAATTTTAATTGCAGTCCTCAGTAGCTTGCTGTTTCAAATATAAATTTCTGCATGCAAGTTTACTCCCCAGTTGTGCATAACTGGTTTAGACTGTGAGTGAGTGGACTGGACTGGTCAATGGACTGGTCAACCAGATTGGATAGCTTTTTATGAGACTTCTGGAGTTTCATAAGGAGATAGTCTATTTACTTAATGATAATTTTCTTAGTTTTCCATTGTATATAATCATTGCATCAGACTCTTTGGTTAAAAATCTGAGATATTTCCCAGAATTTTCCTTGGGAATAGGGGACGTACCTGTTTCTACAGTCAATCATCATTAAAATAAGTAATGTTTAATCTTAAAAAATTGGGAACAAAGTTTTTCTTTGTTTTCTTTCTTTTCAAAGGTTTTCTTGCATTATACTGGGGACAGACCAACAAAATTGGGGACTGTCCCTGGAAATCGGGGTTGTTTAGTGACCCTAATTTAAGGGCTTATTACCCAGATATAATTGGAACCACTGGGAGACATAGACAGGGCATAAACAGGAAGTGCTGTCAGAATGGGCATGCCTGAAATATATTAAAAGATCTGTACCCAGAATGCTTTGTGCTATGATATGTCTTAGGATTTTTTTCTGACAGTTGGTATTCAAACTCATTAGTTTCCTCTGCACTGAAATTGGACCTAATGTACCGTGTACTCTTGTTGCCTTGCCTCATTTACTGTACATGATTTCTATCATGTATACGTTTCTCTTTTAGTAATCTTTTTTTTTTGGTTATGTTTACAAGGTTAATAGTTGTTAAATGTGTGCTTCTGTGTTTTCTGAAGAGGCCTCAACACTGTTTCACTTCAGCTTCAGCACTGCTTACTACCTGCAACTGAACTGAGTTGCAGTCCAAAAATAGAGCTGAGAATATCTGGCTGATTCTGTGTTTGTGACCCCCGGCCTTCCACTATCACACATGCTCTTGATGAGGCAACCTTCTGCCACCCAGTGGAGAGCAGCCCCAGCCTTGTCACAATCAGCCCAGCTCAGCATGACTGCTCCACCCTATGGAAACAAGCTGCTACTGCAGAATTCCTCTTATTTATTTACAATGAAAGCAAGTGTCAGTTGATACAG
The DNA here is from genome assembly GCA_027481765.1 of Tenualosa thibaudeaui. Taxonomy (NCBI): domain Eukaryota; kingdom Metazoa; phylum Chordata; class Actinopteri; order Clupeiformes; family Clupeidae; genus Tenualosa; species Tenualosa thibaudeaui. The sequence continues at coordinate 22,289,766 of JAIFZK010000007.1, forward strand.
ATACAGTAGGTTTGAATATGGTGATATCAAAGGTTGTCAGACCAAGACTATAGTCTAAAACTGTCTCTGCGGCTCTATAACATGGATGACTGTAGATTAGCAATTGTTAGGTATTACTGATTTGTTGATATGTGTAATATGTATTTTAATTTGACATTTTTCTTTTTTTCTTAGGTAAGGAGTTTCCACATATTGGAGACTTGTCCTGTGTCAGCAGCAGAGCAGTAGAAGAACAGTTTCCCTCCTCTGGGCCCATGGAGGGCTTTCCAGTCCACTGAGCCTCAGGCGCACACGAGGACAAGAACCATGTCCGCCTGCAACACCTTCACAGAGCACGTGTGGAAACCTGGCGAGTGCAAGAACTGCTTCAAACCCAAGAGTCTGCACCACGTCAGCGAGGGTGCTCCCATGAAAGGTCCCCCTGAACGAGCCCAGACTCAAAGCCACCCTCCAACTGGATCCACCAGGCCCAACGCCAACCTCACCAGCAGTTCCCAGAGGAGCGGTGGCACCGCACGTTCTGCTCAGTTCCGGCCACCTGTTGCCAAGAAGCCCACAATTGCCGTGAAGCCCACCATGATGCTTCCCTGCGCTTCTGCAGGGCTGGACACAGAGGGAAACCAACGGACTGGTGAGGGCTCAGGTTCTGGCAAATCCTCAGCATTCACGGTGTGGAATCGCAATGGACTTAATCACCAAAGGTCTGGCGGACCAAACAACAATGAAGGGGAAAATGGTGGCGACGAAATTGAGGGCTATGGCCCCTGTAGTCCCAGAACTCCTAGTGGCAACAACAATAACAATGGACTCACAGATGTACTGAAAGAGATCGCTGGCCTGGGCTCTGGACCCAGTACTAGCTCAAGAGACGACTTCTTTGACCGAATCAGCAGCTCATACCGGCGGTCTCTGGAGAGGGGGCTGCCAGCTGCCGGATGCCTGGCCTTGGGTAGCAGCAGTGGTCAGGCCAAACGGGTGTCTCTCAGTGACAGCACAGAGATCATAAGCACTGAAGGCGGACGCTTTTGCTACCCAGAGTTCTCAAGTGAGGGGGAGGATGATGAAGAGGATGATGATGACAGTGACGGCGATGATGAGCATGAGAGCTGGGACGAAAGTGATGAAGAACTACTAGCCATGGAGATACGAATGAGAGGTCAGCCGCGCTTTGCAAACTTTCGTGCTGCAACTTTGTCTCCAGTGCCCTTTGCTGCAGGAAAGAAATGGAACACTGTGCCACTCCGAAATCGCTCTCTGCAGCGCATCTGTGCTGTTGACTACGACGACAGTTACGATGAAATTCTTAATGGTTATCCTTCAATGGACTCTAATGGGGGGCCGGGTCTCCTTCCATATGGACAAAATGACTTGCAGGGGAGTGGGTTCTTGTCAAACTCAGAGTCCACTACCTCCCCAGAATCCTCTTCTTCAATGCCTGATGATTCACGTACGTCGTCTAGCGCTAGCAGTGTCCCATTTGTTGCTCGCAACGGCCTGCAGTCGCCAGGCTCTCGGGAGGCCGTTACTCGGGCAGCTCCAGCAGGAGAAAGGGACCCTCAACATAGAGCCTTGAGTTCACCAAAAGCTAACGAGACCCACAAAGCTGTTCTTGCCATCCGGCTGGAGGACCAAGAAGCAATCCAGCGGGAAGGGGGTGCTCTTCCTCAGGCTCTCCCTGGCCAGCCCATTACAATTAGCTTTAGTCCTACAGAGGAACAAGCCAAACCGTACAGGGTGGTCAACCTCGAAAAGCCACCCATTTGTAAACCTTACACTGTGGTTGACGTGTCTGCTTCTATGGCGAGCACAGAGAGCTATGTCCCAGAAAGCACTCTCAAAGCCAAGGGTCCATCCACTCCCTTGAGCCCACCACCTTATCCCGGTTCCCCAATTAGTCTGTCACTGTCAGCAGGTTCCCCAATGTCCTCAGCATCACTGCTTTCCCCAGCGACAACCGACACCACAACAACCCCCATTTCCCCGTCAACAGCAAATTCCTCTGCTCCACTCAGCACTTCTCGTAAGAAGCCCGGAAACATACGCTACCAGGAAGTGTGGACCTCCAGTACCAGCCCTCGACAGAAGATCCCAAAGGTCGAGCTGGTCTCGGGCGGAGCTCCTGGCCCCTCTATACCCCCAAGACACTGCAACCACAAGTCTGCACCAACCTCTCCCATTGCAGGTCTGTCTTCATCCCGCACAGTGCCAGTTAAGTCCCCCAATCTGTCAGAGATCAAGTTTAACAGTTACAACAACGCAGGGATGCCCCCTTTCCCCATCATCATTCGTGATGAGCCGACTTATGCCCGCAGTTCAAAGAACGCTGTAAAGGTTCCCATTGTTATCAATCCCAGTGCTTATGACAACTTGGCTGTGTACAAGAGCTTTCTGGGTCTCAGCGGTGAGTTGCCTCAGCCCAAACCTGGTGCTGGAGGCAGGGTCACCAGTCATACCTATGAGGAAATTGGTTCATCTGAGAGCGTCCAAGCCTCCCCTGACGAGAAGACTCCCAGTAACAAACCCACACTGGACAAGTTTACTGCCGAGGACATAATAGGTGGGTTGGGAACATCCTCCCCAAAATCCCTGGACTTGAACTGCAGAACCACTAGCGAACACAGCACCACGCCAGCCACCACTCCTGTATCTTCCATTCCTCCCACCATTGCTTCCTCTCCGCTGCCTGGTAGTCTACCACCAAGCAGCCCCAGTTCTGCCACCCCAGGCCGGAGTCGTAAGCGCAGCGGAGAGGCATGCAAAGACAGCAACACTGACACAATGTCATCATCTGGCACCAGCACGGGGCAGAGGGAGAAAGCTAGCACTGTGCTGTCCCAGATAGTTGCTTCCATTCAGCCACCCCAGTCCCCTCCGGAGTCGCCGTCTGCTCAGAGCAAAGCTTGCAGTGCTGAGGAGCTCTACGCTCTCCCGCCTGACGCCACTAGGGACACACTCAGCAGACCCAAGTCGCTTTTCTCCTCTGCAGATGGATGTCTGTCCAAACCCAGGAAGGAGACTCCTGCCAAACAGCTGCCAAAGTCCCAGAGTGCATCTGCCGCCGTGGCCCCAACTAGTCCTAAGGCAGAGGCGAATCCCCCTTTCCCTCCTCCTCGGTCCACCTCCTCTCCCTACCATGCCACCAACCTTCTCCAGAGGCACTTCAGCAACTGGACAAAGCCCTCGGCGGGGTCCTCTCGTCCCAGCGACGGAGAGATAAGCCCAGGGGGTGGTGAGGGCAGACGGCCACCATCTGAGAGTGCCAAGCCCAAACGCTGGATATCCTTTAAGAGCTTCTTCCGCCGGCGGAAAGATGACGATGAGCAGAAAGAGAAGGCAGAGCGTGAGAAAGAAAAGGGCAAACTGGTGGGCCTCGACGGAACTGTAATCACCATGCTACCCCCACCTCCCACTCAGCGTCACCACTGGTTTGCCGAAGCCAAGACGGATGACCCCAACCAGAAACCCACAATAATATTTACGTACAAGCCAGACAGTAGCGCCACTGGTGACGGGGAGGGTGAATTACGTGTTGAGGAATGCAGGGAGACTTCTTCAGGAGAGGCCACCATCATGAGGCCCTTATCCCCTGGACAGCCACCACCACAGAGCAGAGCAAGTCTCCTTATCAGCAAAGTTATGAGGTATTTAGTCTCTTCCCCCCTCTCTCTCTTTCTCTCTCTCTCTCTCTGTCTCTGTCTGTCTCGCACTTTCTTTCTTTCTCTCTCTCATAAGCTCTAAGATTCCATTTCTCTTACAGTATTAGGAGTTTTCTCTGATCCTCTTTGCTCTCTGAGGTAACTTTTTAAGTATGTGTAATGCACATCATTACTTGTGTAGCGCTAGCATAATATTTAATTGATGGAGGGCAATCCAAGATCAGAAAATTTAATGTGCTGTGTGCTGTTAAATTCTCTTCTGCAATGTACAGCAGCCTTTATATTTGCCCCAAGAATTCTGAGTGCAAGTTGCAACCATCCGTCATTTTCAGTTAATTAGCTTCGGCAGAAGTGATACGCATAATCTGAAAAATGTAACAACTCCAGCCTCTTAAGGACAGAGTGCAGATGATTAATTGCCCAAATGTAATCCTCCCCATAGTGAAGTGATCCGCTCAAAACAAACTTGGAAGTGGATACTCTTCATTTCAAGTTCAAACAACACACTGGAATGACTGTAGCTCTTTATGAAGAGCTAGTGTGTCTACGCCTTGTGCAGAACTTTCAAACCTTTAGGGATGTTACTTTTCCTTTTGCAACAAATAAAAGCAATTACATTATGAGCAGTATTGCTACGTTAAAGTGACTGGACTTTTATGCATGAAAGGCTTTGGGCTCTCCAGTCACAGTTGACAGAAATATTCAACATGACTGAATGAACTGACATGGCTGAAGGCTCTTTTTTTGTGTCTTTTGTGTCCACCATGCTTCCTCCATCAATGACACTGCATGCCTGAGTTCATTTTAAACCAGCCAGTGGAGGCTATGCTTCAGTAAGCAGGCAGCCTAACCACTCTTCCCTGCATGTCATGTAATAAGACCCATAAATCAAGATGGCAGATGGCACCAAGGGTCACTGGTAATGATCAGTCCTCTGGCTTGTAGTACCCTGTAATGGTCTTGAGAGGTTGAACTAACTGGCACTCACAGGACCTCATACAGTATTTGTCCATGTCAAATGTAAATATAGTCCATTGTGTCGGTAATTACGGACACTGACGCCCTGCTGGGGATGCCTCTTATTTATGAGCTGGGCAGCAGTATGGGCCTCTGACTGTCCTTGTTAAAAGCTGTGCCTTGTGGTGCCCTCCTTCCTCTTCTTAACACTGACCTCATTTGCCGTGAGGTGCTAGTCGCCTTGCTTGCTTCTCTCTGCTCAGCACAATAGCAGAAAATCACTGAAATTTACCAGGACACTTTTGAGTTTTTTCGGGTTTAAAAATGTATTTGAATGCTTTGCATTTCAAATATTTATTTATGTATGTATTTATTTATTTATTTTTGCTGTGCCAGAGGAGAATATTGGCTCACTTCATGTGTAGTGTTCATTGTGTTGATAGTTAATAGTGTTGATGGTATCAGAGACGCTCTGCTGCTTTGCTCTCAACCATATGAGTCTGCTTTCACATGTTTGAGAATAGCATGAGTTTGCCTGTCATGCAGGAGAGAGTTGTAATTGGGCATGTTCGTGTCACACACACACACACACACACACACACACACACACACACAGCATCCAAATTGTAATTGTACTTGTGAGCTGTTACCTTTGTAATTACTCACAGTAGGGTATAGAAGATGATAACAGTTGTAAAAAAAATTAACAAAATCTCTGTGTAATATTTACACTTCACATGATTGATACACATTTACCGTATGCAGTATTTAAATCATTCTTAATTTTGTGCTTTTGTGCATCCTGGCCCAGATGTCAACAAGTGGAATTGTACTTGTGAGCTGTTAGCTTTGTAATTACTCACAGTAGGGTAAAGAAGATGATAACAGTTGTAAAAAAAATAAACAAAATCTCTGTGTTATATTTACACTTCACGATTGATACACATTTACCGTACGCAGTATTTAAATCATTCTTAATTTTGTGCTTCCACAGAGTCTGAACTGAAATTGAGCCTGAAATTACATATGACTTGGTATTGCTTTTTGTTATACTCTATTGTCTCATTATTTATTTTCTCCATAACTGTTAGTTTGGTGAGCACACAGGCCTGTGATTCACACTCTTTTCACTTGGTCGAATTGTTTCGCTCCACCAAATCATAAATTACAAAACCAGATTGTCATGCCATCAGGATCTCTGCTCTGTTGACATTATGTGATGTGACCTGCATTTGTAGATGGGTTGACAAGCCTGCAATCTCCCCCACCTACAGAAGCCACTTCCTGTGGTGTTGCAAGCACTTCCTGTGTGCTCTGTGGTACAAGAGTGCAGCAGTATGCTTACCATACAACCTTTGATCCCTGTTGCAGTGATAAAATTATACTCAACAAATGAATAGTGTTGGGAAAGCCCCACAAGTCCTTCCCTCTTTTTTTACTCTTAGCTGTCAGAAGGCATTTGCTTATTGTCTAAATACTGATCTCCAGTAGCGCAGTAGAAGGCGGTAGATGAGCAAACCAGTAGTCAGGGCTTGACGGTAAGGTAGAAAAAAGTTTTAACTGGTGGAGAGAAGGGGTTAATCCACTTCTAGCTAGTCACCGAGCCAAGTGATTGGTTATGGGCGTGCTCCATGAAGGCACGCCGAATGCACCTCAGACAGGTGAGTGTTGTTGAGAGTGACGGGCAAGCGAGTTAGTTACAGAGAGAACAGAGAGTGAGACACAAAAGAGAGAGCTCCCACTCGTTGAGGCAGCTAGGGATTCCTCAGCCTCCAAGAATGTGTCTGCTGTAGAACAACGTCTCTCAACCCGCTACTCCCAAAAAGTCGCTCTCATGGGGAACTGTGTGAGCCAGTACAAAGGGTAAGCTCTACTTCACACCTTCCCTCTGACTTAGTAAAGAGTGTCTGTGTCTGTGTGTGTGTGCTATATTGATTGTGAGCTCATACGTTTGGTTTGGGTGTGCACACAAGGCAATAGCATTTCAAGAAGTACAAGGCACGTTCAGACTGTTTGAACAAGTCCTAACACTGGAAGCTCTCGTGTTGTGATCACAGTGGGCTCTGAGGTATTTGTTGGGGAGGGCTTGAGAGCTTATGGGGCTTTCATTTGTAAACGTGTTGGTTCTTCATCCAGTGTCTGGAGTTTATAGTTGTTGAAGGAGGGCAGTTGACATTGTTTGTTTTATATGCACCAGTGTGGTCATGTGGTCAGTGTGGCATGGCCACTTATATATATATTTTTTTCTTTTAGTTTAGTTTTTCTGCACTGATGCACGGGCAAATAGATCAGATGGATGGAATTCCTCCCACCCGCATATTTTTTCCTGCATTCTCAAGCTTTCTGCTAGTCCGACAGGTTCTAAAATATATGTTACACAAATCACCAGTGGAACCATCCTGACGATGTAGCAAGTTGGCCTGATGAAATACTATAGCAAGAAAATGAAGAGTTGTTTAAAGATGTCTTGTGTTTATTTCTCTCTGTGGCTGTTTATGTGAACATGACCACCCCAATTTAGGTTTCTGGTGAGGTCTATGTGAGGTTTTAGCCACAATCCCATTTTCTGTCTCTCTAATGCCCTTGTCTTTCACTCATGCAAAGGCTATTTTGTTCCTTAAAGCTCCACTTCCTCTCCCTCACTCCCCCAAAGTCTGGACACCAAACATGGTATCTGCTCTGGGCCATTTTTATGTCAGACAGATGTGCACATCTAAATGTAATAGGTACTCTCAGGAAGTGTCCAAGTGGCATTCAGTACACATCTCCTGCGGGCTGCAGAAACTTTCGACACAATTTAGATTTATCTTCACGCAGAACAGTTTAAGCCAACTACAAATGAAACAAACTATTCAGTGCAAATAATCACAGCTGGATGTACATGTACACAACTTTCCAATTTGATTAGTCGTCTGAGCATTTGTTGTAATGTCAGACAGTTATGACTATTACACAGTCATGTGTGCTGTTTGGAAAACTTTACTTTGAACTTGTCAGGTGACCTTGTCCTAGCCGATATCTTAGTGGGTCATCCTACAGCAGCTGGCAAGCCAGACTATAACATCAAAATGTATAGTCTGGCCATGACCGATAGACCGGGCTCAATCCTCGGGTCGAAATCAGCGGTTATTTTTCAAACTGTCTCTGTACACAGTAGGATAACACTACGGCCAATCACAGCAATCATGGTTGTTTGCACTGTCACAGCCCTTTTGACATCATGCTAAGCCCACCCAACAACTCTTCAGAGATTGTGTTGTGATTGGTCCGTCAAAGCTATGGTAGATGACCTACTGAGGCCCTATGGTGCATGGCTAGACATACCGGTTAAGCAAAACTATTTTGCTGCCACTAGGTTACGTCTAGAATTCTAGGCTAACAGCACCTTTAGCAGCACTAAAGATTCAACAGTTGGGCAGATCCAGTCCAGTAAGATTACAGCCATACCAGGCTGTCAACTTGACACACAAGTCATCTGGGGTCATGTGAAGATGCTGGCCTGTTGACCTTCTCGTAGCCTGTGAACCGAAAACATTCTTAAATACTTAAATACGTCACACATTTAAGTTGTCGCAATTGCAGAAGGGCACTGTCCCTTGGGGCAATAGTAATTGATGGTCCTTATAGTTCGGACAGGTGAAATTCTCAGGCTCCAACTAGGCACTAATGCGTTTCTTTAGAAATGTCTGTGTCTGCAGCCCCGATGCATCATTTAAGCTCTCCATAAATAATAGCAGCGAGAAGCTTTTGATTTGTGTTTCAATCATTGAGTGAACCAGTGGGTGCCTGCATCATGAAAGGAGCACAGCAGTGAGTCTGAAGACATCACAGAGCATCAGGTCCAGGTGTCATTCATTATCCATCAGCTTCTTGCGCCACCAGAGAACTCATCCAGCACAGCAGTGGAAGATTATGCTACTCTTTGATGAAATGCTCAGTTAATGTAAAGCTTACGTATTTGCTACCTTGTTCAGCGTTTGTTGTTGGTATTTGAGGAAATCACACATATAGGATATTTTGTCCTACATTTACATGTGTATACACACACACACATACACACACACACACACACACACACACAAATCACATACACACACACACAAACATTAAAGGAAACACTTTCCTACAGGCATCTGATGAAATAGGTGCTAATAGCACTTTGGTGTCTGGTGCATCGTCTTAATGCTTGCTTCATAGACAGCGGAATAAGATAACTCCTCCTCACACTCAGCTTGCTTCTCCACATCTACCCTGCTGCTTGCAACTGCTCAAACAGTCCAAAAGCCAGGACAGCACAGCTTATTCAGTCATGTCAAACATGTACTTGATCAGCATAGGCAGTATAATGAGAGTGTATTACAGCGCTTAAATTATCTTTTAAATGTGTTTTCATTCTTGAGTATTGAGAATGCAAAAGTTGTTTGTTTAGTTTCAGGGAATGCATTTTGACTGTTCTAAAAAGAAGAGTATTCAATGGTTGTTTTTTAGCATGTTAGCCATATTTTATGTATGATCCAACATGTCCAACATGAATTTCAGTTACCTCAGTTCCCATCATTCAAATGTATTGCCCACCTATTAACCGAGGTTAATACTTTGATTTTGCTAAATATTTTAATCTATAAGGTTAATACAAAGGGGAGGGATACACATGGGAATTAAAGGAGATATCTGGTGTGAATCAATCTATAGCCTTGTTGTTTGAAGTCCCTGAGTGCTGTCAGGGGGAAAAAGAACAAGACAATTTTATACAGAACACTAACTGAATGGGGCACAGAGACTCACTTTCAGTTTCAGGTTCTGACTAACATTTAGTTACTTCTCTGACCAAAACAAATGAACTGAAATAAGCAGTAAAAAGTGTTTTAAATTAAAGCGCACTAAAGGTATCAATTTGAAAACTGACTTATATATAATGATCTTCTTCTGGCATTGACTGTTGTCAGTTGTCTTAACTAATTTCTGTTCTCTGTGTGTTTCTCATTTTCACCATCTACCCTGTCCCGCCTCGCAGCCAAGCACAGATGGAGTCGGCTGAGTGCGAGATACCGACCGCTGCCTCCCTGCCGGCCAAGCTGGAGTTGTCGCCTGTGACTGAGGCCACGAGCGCCTCGAGCACTGTGCCCATGCCCGCCGCACCAGCCAGTGAGGGCAGCGCCAGCCTTGGGGAGCAGGAGGAGGAAGGCAGCCACTCATACTCGCCAGCCTCCAGCTCCTGCAGCGCCACCTACAGCAACCTAGGTAAGAGTGCCACCCTGGCAAAGTTACGCTCACACACATGCGCTGGAAGTATCTCCAACAGGCAGAAAACACTTAACTTAATTGTCTGAGGACAGCAGGATACATTGAGGATGCTGAAAGCCTAAAATGTTTGTAATCCAGCCCATTCTCACAAGACTCTGTGTGCATGTTTTGGCTTTGAATGTGAAACATCTGCATCAGCCTTTGAGTGCAGTCTCCCCTTTTTTTCGATGTTTTGACAGCTGCCAGAAAGAACATAGCATAGCCACTAAGGGAATGAGGCAAAGCAAAGGGTTTGTTATTGTTTGTTACTGTCTGTGAAATCTTTAGTGCATCACCCACTATAAAATAGTGCAGTTGATAGTTTGATTTTTTACTCCAACAGTTAGAACTCCCACTCTCCCTCTCTCCCTCTCTTTCTCTCTCTCTACATCAAAAAGCTTGACTCTTTGGTGCTTTGAATAAGATTTAGCTTTAAAATCCTATAAGTCTGGGTTCATGGCTGAGAGAAATGACTGCTCTGTCCCTTCACTACTCCAAGGCACTGTAAAAAAAGTATTATTCGGATGTGGATCAGTAGCTTTTGTCCCTGTTGTGAGGCTTGTTTGGCAAGTGAGACTCCAGCACGTTCTTATCAAAACTTAAGTGTTCCTGTTCAGGAGTCATCAGGGATGGTTTGCCATGGCTACAGGAAAAAATCATAATGCTGGTTTGTGCTCGCTGGTCCTTCATCTGACATTGTAAAGAAACCAGTGTGTCCCTGTACTATTGATTGGTACCTCTAAAGGCCATGGCATAACTGTAATTCACTTGCTCTTGCAATTGCCTATACGCACAAAGGAGATTAAGGATGCTCACTCTTATGGTGGAACGTTACATATTGAGGTGACATTTAATTTTGTGAAATAGGGTTGGCTAAATCGATATTAGGTATAAGTATTAGTTGTATAGTGTAGTTATACTAGTTTACTATCCAAGGTAAGCCTAACTATAAGCTCTCGGTGTTCCTCAGATTGCCAGTTCAGGGTTCATTTCGTAGAGCTCATAGCTATAGCTTCATTTCGTTACAGTAGTTTACCAGTGTAACATCTGCTTACCTGAAATGGTCAATGATCCTTAAGTGGCTTCCTGCATGTGGGCCATTGTCAGCATTGTCAGAAAGTAAATTAGTACAGTTTTATTGTTGTTATTGTGAATCAGTCACATTGTCAGTGCTTGTCCTGAAGTTGATGAAGTTAGGTAAGGCTTGATAGTCTAGCTTAGTGAAATAAGGGATTTTTTTTCTTGCTTCACAGGAATATAATCCCATTCACAGATTCATAGGTCAAAAGTTCAAATAGGATGACTGGCACCTGACTCATGAAATTCATTGTAAAAAAGCAGCCATGACATTTAATAATTGACAGCTCACCAGTTATTTCCTAATGACAAAACTGCTCTACCCTCCTGTGCCATAGGTTTGCATAGACACACTATTCTCATGTCCATTGAGACATGAAATCAGCATCACAGTCAAGCTTGCTGGTGATTCAGATTGAATTCATACTTGTTGCAATCCTTGTTGTGTGACTGAGTGTGAAGCTGCTTGGTGTTTTACAGCAGATTTGACTGCCCCAAACCAGTTCCGTGCTCTTCCATAACTGATATATTTAGGGAGAGGGTTGGCATGCCTGCTCTCCCCACACCTCCCTAATGAAGCCCCGAGTTTCCACATCATCATAAAACTTGTAAACTCTTTACAATGGAAATGGAAATCAGCTGTTTTAATCTGAATATTTAATGTGCTAGTTATCGACTAACAAACTCTTGGCTGTTTCCCCCTTCCTGTTAGACAGCTATTATGATGCGTGAGGAAGTGAATGCACTGACTTGGAAAGATGAGGTATTGTTCACAGAAAAGTGTTACTCTCTCTCTCATGCTGTTTCAGTAAGGTTCTGCTTAGCGATTCCTCTTTATCAGAGAGAAAAGACCACGTAGATTTGCCTTATCTCTCCCTAAGCATTCATTCATGTCAGCATCCATTATGTTCACCATCTCTGCGAAAACATGAGAATTCATCCTTAAGATAGAATATTTTAGGAGCTGTTTCCTGTTCTCATACAATTATTTATTTTTTATTTGATTTTTTATTGCTTGTTAATTTTCTTTTTTCCCCTGCCACTCAATGCAGCATAGGTGTACATTTTTTCCTGTGGTTTCCTGACAACCACACACTTGCAGATGTATATGGGTCATCTGCATGTCATTTAGTTTTTTTTCTTTTACAAGTTTAATATGTATGAGCCGCCAGCACACGGAGTGCAAGCTGACGTCCTGCTTGTATAGGCTATCACCCCCATCACCCCCCACCACACTCTGTTTCTCTCTCTCTCTCTGTCTCTTGCTCTCTCTCTCTCTTTCTCTCTCTCACACACACTTTTGTCTTCCCTCCCTCTCTCCCTTTCACTCACACACCCTTTTTCTCTCTCTCACAAGCACACTCACTCTCTCCTTCCTTCTCTCTCTCTTTTGCTCACCCACTCTCTCTCTCTCTCTCTGTCTCTCTCTCTCACACACACACTCTCTCTCTGTCATCTTCCCTCCCTGTCTCTCTCATTGTCTCTCTGTATTTTCCCTCGCTGTGTCCTCTGGCAAGTATGATGGCGGTCGTTGTGCATTGTTCTCCATCTGACCCCTCTCTGTTGGTTTCTCTGTGCTCGAGCTGCTTGTCGCGGCTTCAGCTATGCGCGGAGGAAGTCCACTTTCCCACTGACTAATGTCCCTGCCAGAGTCTGGGTAGGGTAGGGTTGGGTAGGGTAAGGTAGGGCTGCGCTGGAAACTACAGGGCTCTGATGCATCCTGCAGACCCCAGGAAGCCTCTGGAAAAGGACTCATTCTCAGAGGCTCCCTAATGACACGTGTGTTAAGCCCCTTGGTGGGCCTTTTGTGAACAGATAGGGAGAAGTGTGTTTTTGTGTGTGTGTGTGTGTGTGTGTCTGTGTGTGTGTGTTTGTGTCCCTCTGCTGTGTGAACCCTGTGTGACGCTTTGATCTTGCTGATGTGACCATTTGTGAGCATTTGTGTGTCTTTAGGTATTTGTGTTCACCAAACAGCCCTTCTGCTGATTTCTCATTAATGGAAGAAGCAGAAACTTAGAAACAGCATTAGATAAAGCTTGGTGTACAAAATATTAACGAATAACACTAAGAGACTGGTAATGCGGACTAGTGGGATAGTGTATGAATGTAGAGCCTCCTTCCTCAGTTTTCCACACAGGCCTGTTCTTGTCTGCAGTTTAGCACACACACTCGTACCTACGCCTGACTGACTACACTATGGAAATATGACTGAATGCTCTGATAGAGATTTGATTGTTCGGTTCGGAAACAACGATTTCCTTCATAATAGTGTAATGTGAACTTTATTGATTTTCTTTGTCACACACACATCCACACACACACTCACACACAGTAGCACCTCCTCCTCTTTGGGAAGTGTCAGTGGGGAGGAGGGAGCAGGACTGGCTAGCTCGCTCTCTCCCTCTCCTTCACTCCCTCCCTCTCTCCCTCCTTTCCTCTCTCTCTCTCTCTCTCTCTCTCTCTCTCTCTCTCTCTCTCCCTCACTCCCTCACTCCCTTTCCCTCTCTCTCTGTCTTTCTCTCTCTGACTCTCTGTTGGTCTGTGAGAGTGCGGAGGCAGAGCAGGGCTCTCTTCTGCCACTTGGCGAGTGGCGCAGCAGGATATCTGAACACAGTAGGCTCCACTGGGCACGCTCAGCTGCTAGGATGCAGCCCCCGCCACCACTTCTCTGAACTTTGTAGTCCTTAGTGAGGGAAGCATAGAGCAAAAAAGGTAGGGGTCTCTCTTTCTTTCTCCTTCTCCCTATCTCCCTCCCCCTCTCTCTCTCTCTCTCTCTCTCTCTCATTCTCTTTCTCCTTCTCCCCATCTCCCTCCCTCTCTCTCTCATTCTCTTTCTTCTTCTCTCTACCTCTCTTTCTCCCTCTCCCTATCTCTCTTCCGCTCTCTCTATCTCTCTCTAACTCCCTCTCTTTCTCTCTCTCATCTCGCTCCCTCTCTCTCTCTCATCTCTCTCCCTTCTCTCTCTCTCTATCACTTCTCATTTTATCTCTAGATTTGTTGCGCTTTCTTGTTCCCCTCTCTGCTCTGCTCTGCCTGACAGCAGTTGATAGTGCTGTACTCAGGTCAGTGGAGTGTGCTATCGGGCTTGCCATATGTTAATTCTCCTCACAGTGAGCTTTGATAGGAGATCAGTGAGCTGGAAAGGAGAGGTGAGTGCAAAGCAGACTTTCACTGCCTGTCCTGTTGCTAATCTACACCTGTGTGAATCGGCTGAGATCAAAGGAATAGTCATCTGTCATGCTTTGTCATGTAGCTGCCTTGTTATTCTGTCTTTTCTCTGAGCACTGCATTTAAAGTTTTGGGGTTTTTTTTGTATCTGTAGTGCTGCTGGAATTCTAAGCTTTTGAGGGAATGACATTAGATTCTGATGTGCAGTATTAAACTCTCAGGAGTTTATGCAGAGCAAAAAGAATTGCTTGTGTAGATGTTAACTTTCTCAATGTGGTTGCGTGGTTGTGGTGTGTGTGTGTGTGTGTGTGTGTGTGTGTGTGTGTGTGTGTGTGTGTGTGTGTGTGTGTGTGTGTTACCTTCTGTGGTGACACAGGAGTTTAGCAAGCTTTTGGAGTCTTACTGGGCATCTAAGGGAGTTGGAAGGGACTCAGTGAAGGGATTGCCCCATGTGACTCTGAACTCACACTTTTTCCCATTGGCCTTTTAGTTGGCAGAACACCAGATGCTGACGATCCAATGTAATTACTGCCAATAGATCAAACTGCACACACACACACACACACACACACACAGAGTAAAAAGGGGAAAACTAGGAAGTTAGCATCAGGAGTAGTTAAGGCAGTCATCCCTCATCTAATTAGGGGCAGCTATGGCCTACTAGTTAGGGCTTTGGGCTTGTAACCGAAAGAGTTGCCGGTTCAGTCCCTGACCAGTGGACCATGGCTGAAGTGCCCCTGAGCAAGGCACCTAACCCCTTACTGCTCCCTGGGTGCCACTATAGCAGGCAGCCAACTGTTCCAGGTTAGTGTGTACTTCACTTCACTTCACTGTGTGCTGTGTGTGTTTCACTAATTCACGATTGGGTTAAATACAGAGGTCAAATTTCCCTCACAGGATCAAAAGAGTATAGGTGATTATGAATATTAATATTTTCACTTTTTGAAGTGTCATAAATCAGCTTGATGATGTTCTCCTGATCTCTTCCAGAGAGGGTGTTCTGTACAGGCAAATACCAAATAAATGTGGTTCATTGTGGTTAAATGGACCCATGCAGTATTCTGCTCATGGTTGCTTTCTTATTAGCATGTAGGCTAGTGGCCTAGCCAGTGATGAATCAATAATTAATGTTTTTTTTAGCAAGTCTCTGCTCTAGGATTTGATTTGTATGCATCTTTACATGTACATGTAGGGAATTATTGTTTGTCTATCAGCGCATTGTGTTGAAACATTCTGATTCCTAATTATCGAGTGAATAGAAACCATCCCAGTCTGTAAGTTTACATTGTGTGTGTGTGTATCTGTATGAGTTTACAGGAAAACAAATCAACACAATGTGTCATGACCTGATGTAAGCTAAAAATAGGTAACACTTCATGTTCAGAAATGAGTGGATGAGAGAGATGAGATATGACAAAGAATGGATTCAGCATTATAAAACTGGTGGGCTTGCAAGCCTCACCTTGAAACCAAACCAAGACCAAAAAATAAGATTAATGGTGTTTGTTGTCAGGAAACATTCCACAGCACTTAAATAACATCGTTCATCTAGATCTGTCATTCCCATGATGAAAAATAACATGGTCCTAAGAGCCTTAGTGGCAGAAGCCCATCTGGAGAGAGGTCGAGATTACACTGACTTTAGAGGACCCGGGGCAGCTTAAGTGGACAATGTTAAGTGCTATCAGGTCGTGAAACAGGATTCTTCATATCTGACTCACAAGCTTATTTAGTAGTCCCTTTGATGTTTTTTCTGAGATCTTCCATTTTAAAGATGTTTCAGTAGAAGACACTAATTGCCTTGGGATATTTATGTGTGTATTTTTTATTAAATTTGTTGTTTATTTATTTATTTTCCTAATTTGTATGTACAAGCTTAAGCTGCCTTGTGAGGTTCATAGAAGTCCACAACTTGTCAATTCATAGATGGTTATAATTTACTATTTTTGATGTCCATCTGACTACCCCCTCCCCCATCTCTCCATCTAACATGACTTCTAGCATCTGTATATTTTAGCTTGGTGGTCAAAATTAGGGCAGTATTAACCAAAGCCGTTGGAGCAAAAATCACCCTTAGCTTGTCTCTGTAAGCCTCTGGCAGTGGCCAGAAACAGGAATTTGAGTTTTTTATCTCATGCTGGACAGTCCTCACTCCCCCCTAGGGGACGTCACCCTGAGATTTGTCTGCTTCTGCTCTCTAGAGACTGGTCCAGACAGAGACCTTATGGACCTACATCTGTACATTGCAGCAATGTATAGTAAGGATGTAACTACTAGTATGTTTTGGGAGTGTTTATACTTTACTTGATTTGTTATAATTCTGTCAACTTTCCTTTTTAATTTTCTACATTCCCTGATTTAATTGCATAATTTTACTCCACTAAATTTTCATTGAGCAGTTTAGTTACAGACTTATGGGCTTTTTTTTGTACATCAAGGGAGCTGTGATGTGATTTGTTATGAATGAAGTCAATTGTAATCAGGCAATTAAAAGTCACTCAGGCAACACAGATTTAGCTGGTATTTTTGTCCAAAGTAACAGGCTCTTGCAGTGTTCACATATCAAACCCAAGTAAAGTGAGTAATAGTGTAATAGATGCTTTTGTCCCAGACTAACAGGAATTCATAGCATTCAGGTACCAAATCCAGACCCACCTGTCCTCAAGTAGCCTAGTGATGCTGGTGCTGTTGTACCAGTTGATTGTTGTTGTTGTTGTTTGTTTGTTGTTTATTAGTGTGATGTGTGAGAGACTCTGTGTTGTCTTTGACCCTACAGGTCAGTCCAGGGCCAACATGATCCCTCTGAAGCAGCCTAGGAACATCAAGGCCTCAGACGACACCCTTGCCTCTGTTGACACGGACGCTACTGAGTCAGCAGTGAAGGCCACTCCGCCACCACTCCCCAAGAAGGGTACAGGCGGACGCCCCTCCGCAACTGACGCCTGCACCCACCACGGCAGGGACATGATGCCGATGCGGTCACGCGGCGAGGCCAAGCCGGGCGGTACCAACCTGAGCGTGGCCAACCCGCTTTACGACCTGGACTCCACCTGGGAGACGGCCAGCCAGAGCTCTTCGCTCAGTTCGGAGGCACGTGGTGCGCTGGACCACGAGTCGACTGACTCGCTGGAACGGCCCGCCGTGGTGGGCAAGGGCAGACCCGCCAACAGCCTCTCCTGCCTGGCCACTGGTGCTTCCGCCGCCACCGGCGGTTCCAACAGCGGCACGGCCGGCCGAGAGTGGCGGGGCTGCCGCAGCGCAGAGTCCCTAGCGGGCCGTGTCCGTACGACGGGCCGGGTGAGCGGAACCAGTGGAGCTGGGCAGGTTGGCAGTGCCAAGCCCCAGAGGCAAGCTCTCTACAAAGGCATGGACAGCTGGGAGGAGGTGGTGGGCCGCATCCGCGGCCTGCACACGGACACACTGCGCAAGCTGGCCGGCAAATGCGAGGACCGCTTCATGGCCGGCCAGAAGGACCACGTGCGCTTCGGCACGGACAGCTGGTCCCACTTCAGACTGACCACGGGTAAGCCCTGCTGTGAGGCTGGAGACGCCGTCTACTACACGGCATCCTACGCCAAAGACCCGCTCGTCAACTACGCCATCAAGGTGAGTGCCAACACCCATCTCCTCTTACTTTCACTTCTTCCACATCTCTCTCTTTCTTCTCTCTCTCTCTCTTCTTTCTCTCTTTCTCTTTCTCTCCCCGTCATCTCGCTTGCTGTCTCTGTAAGCTTTGATAAACTTTGTCTCAGGGGACACTCCAAAAAAGCTTTACTTTTCATCACCTTCATACTTCTCCACACCACAGAAAAAGTGAAATATTTTCTAGGTCACAAGCCTTGCAAGTGGTGTGTCTTCACTTCGAAATGCAAAGTCTCACCACACAAAGGTGCAATGAGAAGCCAAAAGAACGCTGATGAAACTCACTCAAATTAAGAAGTGAAATGCCTGTTGTTTTTCGTTTTGTTTTGTTTGTCTTGTATTCTGCCGTTTGATAGACCATTGTCTTTGCTGATGACACTGTTTCACATCGCTAACTGTTTTCGTCTAGTGAGGTTGTCAGCAGGAGGCAGGGAGGGAGCATTTGTTTGTCTGTTCGTTTGTGTGTGTTGACTGACAGCTCCAAGAGGTTCATTAATATGCCTGTAAGTGTGTGTGTGGGGGGGGGGGGAGATACGGAACAGAGGCATGCAAGCAGATGAGTGAAGGAGTGCAGTAGAGATTGCATTATTTACACATGGTAAAAATCCACGCTCTTCAAAGACTGCTCTATTAAAGACGGGCTCAGGAGAGATGCTTGTTTTTTCATCCTCCCCAGCTCTCTCTGATAAATAAACAACAATTCAAACTCTCATTTCTCTCTCTCTCTCTGTCACTCTCTCTCTTCTCTTTTTCCTCCTCTTTTTCTCGCAGCCCTAATTAGAGAAGTGAAGTGCCACGTTCCCATCCCCCCATTTCTTTTTTCTCTCTTCCACCGACGTTCTGAAACTGTGTGAAATTTTTCATCAGCCTCTCATGCAGGCGACAGGGTGCTTCTTTTCACAAGACCTCAGAGCTCTCACAGACTCTCGTTACCCACCACCACCACCACCTCCTCCTCCCCCTCCACACCCCCCTCCCCCGCCCCCGCCTCATAACACCTCTGAAGCTCAGGGCTAAACAGGCCGCTCCTGCATTAGATGCCTCTCAGCAGCTGGCATGCAGTGGAGCTGATTGAGCAGGCGTTGGCATAACCGGTCGCCTCTGGCCACCTCTTACCCAAGCCTTCTTATCCTCACAATTCATCAGCAGGACTTTATGGCTAGGGGAGGGCATTTCTAATTAAATGATTACGTATTTTGGAAATGTCATTTGTTAAATGTGAGGTGATTAAAAAGAATTGCATGTATATATGTGAGGGGGACTCGTTAGGTCAGGTAAGGCTGAGATTCAAAGGTCATGTCATGCAGAGCTGCAGAGCCACTGCCTGATTGAGTGAGGTTTTCTGGGTAATATGAAAGGTATCCTCTCTTTCTCTCTCTCTGTTTCTCTTTCTTTCTGCAGTGCCTAAACCCAATTTCTCCCTGTCAGGGAGCGGAGGAAAAAAGATTCCCTTTGGTGTTTTAGTGAGAGGATAGACGACAGAGAGAGAGAGAAAGAGAGAGAGAGAGAGCAGAGGCCCAGAGATAAGGTGGCTGTCCAAGCACTTTGATCAGTGTAGAGGGGGAGATGAGGAGGGCATGAAAGGGGAACGTGGGGGGGACACTGGGTGCGGGGGCGGCAGGGAAGCCTGTCAGCCTGAGTTAGAGTCCTACCGGGCTGGAGCCAGTCAATCCTGCAGGGGCCCCCGCCTGCCTGACTGCCTTCTGCAGAATCTCCATCCCGCACCACAATCTGGACCCCCCACCCCTACCCACACCCCCACCCGCACCACCCTCCACTACTGCCATCCACCCTTCCCTCTCTGCATTATTTGTGAGATCAATAGCATAAACGCTAATGCGCACTGCATCATCTGGCAGAATGAGAGAGGGAGAGAGATGCGGAGAGAGATGAAAAAGCATTATTCCCCTGTCATTACCGGCTCGCTGGGGGACATCTCTCATCCCAGCCCGGCGGTCTCTCTGGTCTCTCGCCGCCGGAGCCTCTGTGTGTGTATGTGTGCATGTGTATGTGAAAGAGAGTCTGCGTGAGTATGTGAATGTGCATGCATGTGTGTGTGTAAACGGAGATTGTTGCATTGTTAATGTGGACACACAGTGTGTCTGTTCTGCATTGACAGATATTAAATAAGTGATTTTTTTCCTCTTCCTTTTTTCTCCATCTTCATTCAGCATTCTATTCCATTGTTTTCAGTACAGCCCCACACACCAGTGTCAAATTCAGCCGCCACTGCCACTGCCTGTTGACTACAATTTAAGTCTATTTTGTCAAAGCCGTTCAATAAAACTTCTATGCTACTATGCGATGTTCGCTGCCTGCAGTGCATCGCCAGTGTGTGGAGGCAAACAAAATTGTCAACTCCGCAATGCTGTAGAAGCCGATGTGTGGATGCCTTAACATGCCAAATTACTGATTTACACCATCTAGGACTGTTCGCGTGAGCTTCTGTAGCACCATTAGGAGACTCACAGACTTACAGGCTTACAGGCTTCTGTCTTACAAATCAGAATCAGTATACTTACACAAGGAATTTGACTGTGTTAGGTGTTAGCTCTCTATACATTTAACAAATAGACATGTGTGTGTCTATACGCAATACGTATACGTATACGTAATAGACATGTATTAGTATAAGTCAACATTATGTACAGATGAAACAATGTACACAGTATTCAGGGCAATAAGGCACTCTGGTCACGCAGGCGCCACAGTCCTGATTATCTAAAGACTGAAGCACATTACATCCTTGGTCAAAGAGCTGTCTGTACACAAATCTAAATTCATGTAACCTCAAAGTGTTTTTGAAGGGAAAAGTGTGAAGCATATGGACTGTGGGGAAAATAAACACCTGCTATTTATGTGTGTTCCATGTGTCCCAACAGTCGTAATTGCCTGGCAAATGTAGTGAAAAGGAAAATATATGGTGTTTTTGGTTGTGGGCCTATTAGTGCCCGTGGGTGTAGTTTAATATCTGTGAGTGTGAGAGAATGTTACACTCACTGACCTCTCTTCTCTCTCTGTTTGCTCTCTGTTCGTCTGCTCTTTAGATCTGCCGAAGTAAAGTGAAGGAGACCCAGCAGCAGTTCTTCCACAGCCTGGCAGTCAGGCAGAGCCTGCCAGTGCACTTCAACATCCAGCAGGACTGTGGGCATTTTGTGGCCGACGTCCCTGCCCGCCTGCTGCCCTGGGAGGAAGAGGAGGAGGAGGACGAGGAGGAGGAAGATGAGAGCGAGGGAGAAGAGGAGGCAGAGGAGAAGGAAGAGAAGGAGGCGCTCAAAGAGGAGAACAGCCCGGAGAGGGAGAAGAGAAGAGAGACGGCGGAGAGAAAGATGAAGAGCGGAAAGAGCAAAGCGTCTCCTGAGGCGCCTGATGTGGCGGCACAAAATGGTCAGGGGGGCGAGGCTGCCGGCGGGGCTTCTGGGAAGCTCCGTAGCCGGGTGGTGGTGATCACACGCGAGGTGCCCTTCCAGACGGTGGCGGACTTTGTGCGGGAGGGCCGCGAGCGGCATACGCACAGCCCGGACCTGTACGAGCGCCAGGTGTGCCTGCTGCTGCTGCAGCTGTGCTCGGGCCTGGAGCACATGAAGCCCTTCCACGTGACGCACTGCGACCTGCGGCTGGAGAACCTGCTGCTCGTCCACTGCCAGCCCGGCAACCCCTGGAACCTTGACATGGCCAACGGCGAGCCCAACAACAACAACAACGCATTCGCGGGGGCGGGCACTGGCACGGCGGCCCTGGCCAACGCCTGCCCGGCACGCCTCATCATCAGCAACTTCGCGCAGGCCAAGCAGAAAGGAGCAGCGCTGGCCCAGCACCAGGTGGCCAACGCAGCGGCAATGGCGGCCAATGCCCTGCGCGACCACTCGCGCCTGGCGCCCGAGATCGTCACGGCCACGCAGTACCGCAAGTGCGACGAGTTCCAGACAGGCATCCTCATCTACGAAATGCTCCACCGCGCCAACCCTTTCGAGGAGTCACCTGAGCTGAAGGAGCGTGAGTACACCTCGTCTGACCTGCCGCCGCTTCCTGTTCGCTCGCTCTACTCCCAGGGCCTCCAGCACCTGGCGGCGCTGCTGCTCAACGCCAACCCCTCGGAGCGCATCCAGATGGCGGAGGCGCGCGCCTGCCTCCAGTGCCTCCTCTGGGGGCCGCGTGAGGACCTGTTCCAGGCGCTCAGTGCCTCCCCGGGCCCCGGCCACCGGCTGGCCACTCTGCAGAACTGGCTGGACCTCAAGCGGACACTGATGATGATCAAGTTTGCAGAGCGCTCGCTGGACACGGTCTGTGGTGTCAGCCTGGAGGACTGGCTCTGCTGCCAGTACCTGGCGTTCTCTACGCCGGAGTCGCTCAGCCATGTTGTGCGCATCCTGCAGCAGCAGCAGGCGGCCCTGCAGGCGCTCCACGTCTGAATCCCCGCCCCTCGCCTCTGCCGCGGCTCTCGGGCCGACCCTCACCGCTTAGCGCTAGTCGCTGTGGCAATGCCTCCTCCCAGAGAGGGCGCACAGCTGGCCTGCTGTCTCCTCCCCACCCCACCGCGCTGGGGTTCTGATGTGTTCCTCTGTTTCCCACACGGCTACACAACCAGACTCTGCCACTCGGAGAACTGGACAAGTCCATCAGCTTTTTCTGTGGCTGATCCTAACTATGCGCTGTACTCGCACCACATACATTTTAACTACACGTGTTACGGTTGTGCTTTGGATTTTTGTTTTATTTTTGGCTTGTTTGTTTGTTTGTTTTTGTCCTGGTATTCAGTCAGATCTGGTTATAATGCTTTGAGAAGGTTTGATGAACAGTTGTGATGAGAGAGAAACAAACAAACAAACTCAAATTAAAAAAAAAACATGGCAAAGTGTATTAGAACTTTCTTATCAGACACAAGCACTTCTTTGACAGAAGTGCTGCAAGAGTTAAGGGGAAAAAAAAACTGAAAAAAACGAATCTATCTTTACTAAATAATCCATGTATCTTTTGATATAAGTCTAGTCCATACTCTGTGTTTCGTGAGGGATGTAGCTGCTTCTGGACATCTACCAGTGTGTTTGTTCCTAACAGCCTCTGTCAGAATAAATAAATAACAAGCAACTGGAAGACACTTAGCATCAAGTCCAGAGAGATAACATATGAGAGAGAGATGTGAGTGAAAGAGTTCATGTTGAAAGAAAAAATAGAAGGCATTGAATGTCTTAAGGACAGCATTATTGTGGGTACAGCGGGTACGTGTGAATGCGCTGGTCTGGTATCAGTAGCTAATTCACTAGGGCTTTTTTGGCTGCAGTCAAACCACTTCACTTCAAATGCTTTACAAATCAGGCCTCGGCACAGGAGGCTGCCCTCTGTCCACCCAAGAAGACGAGTTCGAGTAGTAAAGTGGAGAGGGGTTTGTATCTTCCCACCGCATGTTGATGAAATGTGTGAGTTACACTTGTCTGGAAAAAGTCTCATGCATCTGACATGCCTGTCAGAAAACCATCACTGAGTATGAGCCAGTGATACACAGACACACACACACACACACACACACAGACACACAGACACAGACACACACACACACACACACACACACGCCTCGTTCTCCACAAAGGACTCTACACAGGCTGCCCACAGGACAAGCAGTACTAAGCTCCTAAGCCCAGCCTTTAGGTTTTCACATTCAGGCTGTGTGGAGAGAATATTGATAGAAAGAGGGAAAAGAGAGAGAGGAGGAGAGCAGGAGGGAGGACCAAGCTGGCAGAGACAGTAGCCCCCCTCCAGTCTAGAAACCCTGTCCTTGTGTCCTCGTCTTCAGCATGTAATGCACGTCAGCCCTGCTTAGTTTAAATCTTCAATAGGCACTCTCTCACACACACGCACACACAAACCAACACACACACAAGCACATGCACACACACACTGATAGTAGGGAAACCTGAGTGGAAAATTATTAGTGATTGTCTGTGTTGATAGCACATCATGGGAAGTGGATGTTCAGGCTGTGTATCCCAAAGTCACTCGATTTAATCTAAATCCCACATTATTTTTCTATCACTGAGTAATGTTATGCAATCATGGGCAACGACAGACAGGGGCAAAGGCAAGCCAAAGATTTGCAGGATGTGTTGTCTCTTTCTCATTCACACATGCCAGCCAGTTATGACTGGGATAGTGAAATAAGGTTGTTTGAAAGTATTTTTTGTAGATCCAAGTGGCCTTAGACAGTCGACACTGATTAGCAAATCTAAATCGAAAGTAAAAATGCCTCAATATTGCTTCGTACATGGCAGGCAGTTAGTCAGTCAATCAGCCCTGGTTCAAGTCAGAGGCAAGCTGATTTGTTTGATGAAGAGACGAGAGCACTTCTGTGTCATGCAAGTAACTCAAGATTGAAGCCAGAAGTTAGGATTTAAAATAACGCATGGGTGAGGACAGCTTTTCACATGTAGCTTTGGGTGGACAAAAGCTCTCTACTAAAGGATACCTGTGCAATTGTTGCTGAAATGACATGGAACTGACAGTATTTAAACATTTTATGTACTTGATCTCATTATGCAACATAGTAAGTTATAACTCTTTTTCTTTTTTTAAGTTTGGCACATAAGTAACTACAAGAACATCTTCTTCCAGGTTTTGTTTCCTCACGAGTCATAGTATGATGTAGCGTGTGCCCCAAAGCCAGATATTTGATATTTGCAAATTGCAGTTGCAGTGGGTGTATGTGTTTGTGTGCATGTTGAAAGGAGAAAGGCTTTGGATGTTTGTATCAGGGACAGCACACGTTTTATTTTGTTTGCTTTTTTTCTATATTGTCTATTATATATATATGTTTTTTTTTTCCCTTTATCGTGATTACGAGTGACAAAAGTTTGCACATTCAGTAGAAAACTGTCGCACTCCTAGATGGAGTGGGAGAATGAGTGTTTGAGAGGTGTGTCAGCCTAAAGGGAGAAAGTGAAACGAGCTGGCCCCTGTGGGTTTTTTTTGTTTTGTTTTTTTTATTATTATTATTTTATGTGAGTCCAGCAGCACATGGAATGTATGTGTGTGTTTTGCCATTGCAGTGGAGCCTTTTAGCCACAAGGATCCATCCCACAGTTAAAACAGCTGTCTGTTTTTCCCATCGGCTTCTTTTTTAAAAACCAGTGTACAGAACCACTACTCTCAGAGAGCTTCAGATCAATAGAAATCAAGAGAGTGACCACTGCCTTAAACCAAACTGTTCTATCTTAGCCAACTACACCCGACCCCAGCACCTCCCGCTATAGATGATCCCAACTCTGCATCATCCAGGCTTAACCACAAAGATCAGTTATAAGTTCAACAGACCAGCGGCAAACTGGTCAGTCTTGCAGTCAGTCTGTCAGTCTTGCACTACACACACACACACACATGCACACATGCATGCATGCACACACACACTCTCTCTCTAAAGCTGTGGTGTGCAAATCAGATTGATAAGTCGCCCTGGAAAAGGTTCTCTGTCTTAGCTGTGGTAATGGCAGCCTTGAGTCAATAGCAGTAAAGGAGGATTTTGCTCCTGTGTGGTTGCAGGATATTTATCAGCTATTCAGGATCATTTGCATTTCCTTCCAGACACCCAGGAAATGAATTTGCAAGTCTTTCATTGCCCCCCAAAATCTAGATTTCAAGTAAATTATTTGCCATTTTTTACAGATATTTTTGTTTATATACTATAATACTATAATAAATATACAAACCTGCTTCTAAGAGAGCAGAGGGATGACTCCAAATTACCAAAGTAGAATTCTGAAATGCTCAAATTCTGTTTCATCACTCTACTTCTGTACTATAATTTGGGATTTTCCAAAAGCTGTACAATTGTTTATTCTATTATGGAGTCTGTGGCAGGTTATCAACAAAAGCATTCATGCACTATGCCAGCTCAGTTTTGTCATCTTGTCCCTAAGTATAGAACCCTTACACTGGTATTTTGTGTTTTTTCTAAGTGGTCCCATTAGACATCTGCTATGGTAGTTTATACCTGTATTAACACATTTATCTGCAAAACCTACACATTTTGAAAAAGCCACAGGGGCACATACACTCATTGCCTTGTGTCTCCCCTCATGCTTCTACAAGTACATCCTTTTCCCTAAACACACACACACACACACAGTGCTCAGTGGCAGTTCTACTGTGGAGGTGGGATCCTCGACGAGTTTGTTCTCCGAGAAACTGGACACACAGTCCACATTGCTGCTGACCATGTTTATATACTGAAGAATACGCATGGACTGCACTGGTGGCCGTCCTTGTGTTAGAGAGACAGAGAACGCGATTAAAGTCTATTTGAAGCTGTTATGATGAACACCATTGTTGAAGTGCTATCAAATATTATCTACTCGATAGCACCTCTGCACAAGAGAAGATGACACACTAATGTCGTGCATTAGCACGTTAGCATGGTGTCCTTCTCCCTCTCCAGAACATAAAGCTTTACATTTCCCAGCCAGCAGCACCATGTGAAAGAAAATGGCCGCGATTATATTGTGCACATTTGGGGAAAAGATTCTGTGTGTTCCTTTGTGATTGGCAATGGTTTGGCTTTTGTCTCTCTGTTCTTCTGGTCCTGGTTCTAACTGTCAGTGCGTGGAACCACTTAACGAGCAACTAGGAGGAACCTCCTTAGTTCTGTCAAGTCCATTTACACATTTGAACCTGTAATGCGTAGTGCTATCGGCAGTGGGTATATTTGTTTTATCAATATATTTTAATTGCCACTGAACATACTAAGGAGCTTTCATGCCTTTCTATATGTGTCTATTTCGTGGCTGATGGTCAAACATTGTCGATCAAGTTAACCAACATTAAATAAACAGTGAATATATGTTTTTATACACTCTGTGACTTGGTCTGTCCTTTGTCTTGTTTATATGCTGCTAATGATTTGCTTGCCAAGTTATATTTTTATATGTTTGTCGCATTTTAAAGCAGTGTGGTTGAAGGAACAGATTTCAGAGTAGTCCTACACAGTTTGTGGAATTTCCAGTCATTTCATTTGTTGATGTTTTGTCCTTAAAAACACTTTATCAGCTTGTTAAAAATTTGAGCAATACTTAAAAATCTGGATGGATTGCAAAAAGAAAGAGTAGATCTTTCATAAAATCCTTCCCTGAGGAGAGCATACATAGTAGACCCAAACACAACAACAAAATCATGCTATACTCAACTGAACAGACTGCGCTTTTGTAGATGTCTATTGTAGAGCCCAAACATCAGCAAAGACTTCAGTGGACGGCACTGGCGTGGCAGTGTAAAGTCTATTCAGAGACACAACCACATGGTGGAGACATTGTGTTTCATTAGGCATATCAGAGCAGCTCCCCAACAGGGAGAACAGTCTGTTCTGGTGATTTCAGGGAAATGGAGGCTCTCAGCTGGAAAGGCCTAAATCCCTAACTGCATTTACAAAATTGATCAGTGTGTCAGACAGTGTAAAGAGCTCAGATTTGGCCTTGTGTTTATTGTAAATGAGTGAATTCAAATGCTGACAGCCATCCAGAACAGTGTTGCTGACTTAACAGTAGCATTACGCCAAGTGAGACGTCCTTAATTGTATAATTGCAGTAAGCAGCTCTGTGTCCAAAAGGCGAAAGAATATTTACTTCATCCTAATCATTGAAATTACAGCTTGCCCATTTATATTCTTGTTCTCTGTTCTCATTTTGTGTTTACTTGGTCAGTTCTGAAAAGCTCTTGTGAACTAAGGGTTTTTTTCTCTCTCTGTGATTCAGCTAATTGCTAATGCCATTGTTTACTTTACATAATGATTACAGCTTTTTACCACTGCACAGTAGAGGAAATCCAATAGGTAGTACAGACAATTAAGTGTAGTGTAGTGGACACAGATGCACACTGTCTGAGATATTGCTTCCTGACATTGCCATTTCTAATCTTAATGAATATATATCATGTTATGAGATATTTTCCACTGCCTTCGTAATTCCAACTGAATCATGAGAGTTAATGGTTGCATAACACTGTTGTGCAATGCCATGGTAACAGATCAATAGTATTTGTGAGGAGAGTTGAGCATGTGAACTTTTCGCCATTTGGTAATATCTTAAATTAGTCATGACAGTCATTAGAAATCCAGCATGTCCCAGTAAAGAGTATATCATCCTTATTGTCACACTGTAATTACAAAACATTTCAGTTTCTCTCTGCATTTCTCAAATACTTGAATGGTAGATCTATTGTTTCCAAAACCCCTATACAGTACACAAAGTTTATGTGAATAAACCAAAGTAGGCTATACAAATTCCTCAGTATGACACTGTGTGCCAAAACTTCACTGGAGAGTAAAAAAAACACACTCAGTATAGTCCTTCTGCTTTAAAGCAAAGGTCATCAACCAAAGTAGACTGGCTGAGCTATGACATGTTTTAGCCTGGGAAAACCCATCCTGATCTGTGAGTGATTTGAATTTTCTGCAGCACAGTTTGGTCACCAGGCCTATTTGCACTTTTCATTTGCCTGAGATAGGGAACTATTCAACGGGCCTTTATCCCTGATGTTATGCAGGCAGGCTTAACACCTGACACCAAAATCAAGAAACAGCATAGGCATTTTGTTCTGCATTTGTTGACCCTACCAAAGAGAAGTTGAACATGACAGCTAGGTATCTATACCAAGATTGAGGTATTCGGTTGTGAAAGGCAGAGTGGACATGTTTTGCTCTTAAGGAAAAAAAAAGATTTACTCT
The DNA here is from genome assembly GCA_027481765.1 of Tenualosa thibaudeaui. NCBI lineage: Eukaryota > Metazoa > Chordata > Actinopteri > Clupeiformes > Clupeidae > Tenualosa > Tenualosa thibaudeaui. The sequence goes on from JAIFZK010000007.1 coordinate 22,318,254, forward strand.
GAGCCAGTATGTTACATAATGTTTATACTCAAGCATTTACAAATATGACATCATAAGCCATTATAGGTGTGAGGTTCAGGTGTTGAGATTTTATTAATAAAAACCAAACCTGTTGTGACCTCATTAGCATGGCTAAAAAAGTAGGCCTATAATAGGTGATAACCGTAAGAAATGCACACAAACAAGCATTATGCATAAATAGCTCTATAAACAAAATACAAACCTCCATACAGAAACACATGGAAGGCAATGCCTAAACGAGACCGCTCGTGCCACGGGCCATGAGCAGGCTATTATGGCTAAGAACCTTTGGCGCTTTTATTGTTGCATGGCTTCCTCGTCCGCGGGAAGAGTCGGGGCGTGCGTAACAAATGTGAGTTGACCATAATGTTTCTATTGCATAAGGAAAATAACAGCTGGGGAAGCCTTTGTATTGAGCGCTCCGGCGTATTCTGGTCAAGTACTGGAAGTTGCATTGCAGGGGTGGGACTTCTGCAGTCGGGAGGAGCGCTCCAAGAGAGATGCTCTCAGCAGCGGTCTCCACAGGACCTCGCATCTCATGCACATTAAATGGAGGTTGCGGCTTGTATACGCATCTGAAACGCCCTGTTCACGAAATAGCAGATGGACTGATCACAGCACAGGCAATCCCTATTGATTTTGTGCTCCGGCAGAGAAATCCACTGGACTGGTAGCCCATCATTTCCCGCGTAGAGAAGTGCCTGTGCGTTTCATGGATAGCGGCGAGTGAGCTGAAGAAGGGAGACTGGTGGAGTTTTCCCCCTTTCTCACTGCACCAAAACAAAACTCCTTTTAGGTAAGAATAAGAATAATCTTTGTTGGGTGACCAGTTTGTCTTTCAGTTACTGGGTGTTTTTAAGTAGGAACCCCAGGACCCTATGAAGTGTTCTCTGCTTGTCGCGTTATGCAGGCACTAGTCCTACAGTTCCTGCACCGTGTTTGTTTGGCATTGGTGGTGGAGTGGGGTGATTCCGCCTATGATGACATTCGTGTAGATATAGAGCATTATACCTTCACACTTGTTTTAGTAGCCACACTGGTTTATAAATTGCAGAATACCACATTCAACAGTCATCAAAGCAACAATCGACTGGGGAACTGATTTGCGCTGCAATACACAAATGAAGCCGGTTCTTATAACGTGATTTAAGTAAATGGCACTGAAGTTCCCGAACGCTGCCAATACTTATGTAGCCTATTAACCAGCTCATTACTTTCTTTGAGAAACTAGGATTTTTGTTGAATTCCCTGGCCTCATAAGTTCTGGAGACATATGGAATTTGTCACTTCAGGCTTATTAATTAGCCGCGTGTAACACAATCCTTAAAGGATCACCTTCAGAGTTAACTCTTGTTCATCAAAAGAGAAGTTATTAACGTGTATGCTGTAAAATAGCTTCAGAGACATAAACCATAACACCATATGTCCAGTGGGTGATCCCTCGCCATGACAACCACCTGAGATTCGTGTTATTACGCCAGAACACCTCCACGTAGGCCTAACAAATTGAATGTCAAGACTTTAGTAGCTACAACATGCTTCGTCCACACACCCACAGATGTTTTTTTGTGGATTTAAATAGGATTAGATTGTCAATTAGATGCATTTTTCACATCATGGTGGAGAATGATTGTCTAATTAAGTTTGTTTTGGAAGATGTGATGGACTTCTATTGTCTATCATTTAAGAGATGATTTCAATAGGCCTATGAAGGCCCATCAACATGATGGAATGTCTGAGATGGTAGATTCACCTATGTTGTAGTAGGAAATGTTAACTTATCCCATCTTTCTTTTCCTTATTGCTGCTCCTCTGATCACACAAAGTAATGAAACTCCCAAATACTATCAGTCCAACAGTAGCTGTCTTGAAGTCATATCCAGATAGTAGTTTTGGGCTAAAGGAATAGGCTACTCCCTTAAAGCCATTTATTTCATTCCTACACACTGCCTCAGAGCTAAACACCAAGGCTGTGTCTAGGAAAGCCAGAGGACTGGGTCTCCTCAGACCTATTCCCCAAGGCAACAGTGCACTTACATGGAGTGAGTGACTGAGAAACACAGTGAAATAAATTAGCAAGGGAACAAATCCTGAGGCTGGTTTTCAGTTCCTTACCAAGATGCATCTTGTGAAAATAGAAACTAGAGACAAACCCAAACCAGAGGGACCGTTTTGGGAATGAGATGATGTTGTTTTTCCTTCTTAAGTGTGATTGATTGACCCGGTGATTCAGAATGGAGTGGGTGGCCCCAGACTTAAAGATTCCATCTTCTCTCTCTCTCTCTCTATCTCTCTCTCTCTCTCTCTCCTCTCTCTCTCTTGTCTCTCTGTCTGTCTCTCCTGTCTCTTTCTCTCTCTCTCTCCTCCTGTCTCTCTCTCTGTCTCTCCCCCTCTCTCTCTGTCTCTCTCTCACTTATCTCAGGCTGATTGTCTCTCAGTCCCCTGGCTCCATTACTGGGCTCTCCCCTTTCCTTCTACCCCCACCTGCTTGTCATGATGGTGCAGCAGCATGCTTCTCTGGCTTCAGCTATATGTCCCAACAGCCCTTTGAGAGCTCTGCTCTGGCCGCGGTGGCTGGCACAGATGGGCCCCCGGCAAGGTGCCACCACCAGTCCTTGGCGCTTCTCAAGGCAAAAAAACAAAAAAGCCTCCCGCTATGTGGCGACGATGCAGTTAATTTTATTATGACTCATTGCGCGAGATTAAAAGCAAAGTTGATTTATTAGGGCCTGCTGAGCTGCGCTCCTTCGTGGGGAGAAGCTGACGGTGCACACTTGGGCCTCGTGCTCTGGCTTTCTCTCCTCATGCGCCGCGGTGCAATGCCCATTATTATTGATCACTGGTGCTTTAGCGTGAGGGACCAATAAAGGGGAGTACACATTTTCATTTTTACTCAGCAGAGGCTGCATGTCACAGCAGGGCTTTTCCCCTCGTTCTTCTGCTCCTCTGGTGTCTCTTCTCTTCTCTATCTCTTTCTGGCTCTATCTCTTCCTCCCTCCTTCTTCATTCCCTTTCTTCTTTTTCTTTGTCTGTCAGTATCTCTTACTGTCTTCTCCCAACACGTCACAGTCATGTCACCTTTCCACTGGTATCACCTTTCCACCAGGATTGTACGAAATTCAGAATTGAATTGCGAATGACTTTTGATTGACAAAGTCAAATTTCTGTCAAATTTGAATTGAGGCAGCAAACAGGATGCAGATTTGCATTTCAGATTTGATTTAAATGTAAATTGTAAGTTGAATTTAATTCAATTCCACTTGCAATTCCTGAATTGAATGAAAGCAAATTATAAAATTTTGCAGAAGCCTGCGTTCCACTAGCTTAAGGAATCAGACATCGCCCTTGTGCTCTTGTGTAGCTGCTGTTTGAGGTTGAACTGTGGGTTGCGCGCTTCCGAAACACAAACATTGTGTGTGATGGCTGCGATCTGTCTTGTCCACTTCTGTCTCCTGTGTGCCCTACAGCCTCTGTCTTGGCTTGACCGTCTCATCACCTCCCTGCCGAGTCCACTCAGCCTTATTATTGATCACTGGTGCTTTAGCGTGAGGGACCAATAAAGGGGAGTACACATTTTCATTTTTACTCAGCAGAGGCTGCATGTCACAGCAGGGCTTTTCCCCTCGTTCTTCTGCTCCTCTGGTGTCTCTTCTCTTCTCTATCTCTTTCTGGCTCTATCTCTTCCTCCCTCCTTCTTCATTCCCTTTCTTCTTTTTCTTTGTCTGTCAGTATCTCTTACTGTCTTCTCCCAACACGTCACAGTCATGTCACCTTTCCACTGGTATCACCTTTCCACCAGGATTGTACGAAATTCAGAATTGAATTGCGAATGACTTTTGATTGACAAAGTCAAATTTCTGTCAAATTTGAATTGAGGCAGCAAACAGGATGCAGATTTGCATTTCAGATTTGATTTAAATGTAAATTGTAAGTTGAATTTAATTCAATTCCACTTGCAATTCCTGAATTGAATGAAAGCAAATTATAAAATTTTGCAGAAGCCTGCGTTCCACTAGCTTAAGGAATCAGACATCGCCCTTGTGCTCTTGTGTAGCTGCTGTTTGAGGTTGAACTGTGGGTTGCACGCTTCCGAAACACAAACATTGTGTGTGATGGCTGCGATCTGTCTTGTCCACTTCTGTCTCCTGTGTGCCCTACAGCCTCTGTCTTGGCTTGACCGTCTCATCACCTCCCTGCCGAGTCCACTCAGCCTGTGTTTACCTGCTCTCTGGCTTGGCATAATGGGTACAGCTTGAAATAGAGCACTCCATGCCAGTCCTTTCTCTCCATGCTGGTTGAGCCAAAAGACATTCTGTGGTTCATCTTGCCAGATTGATGTTTAAATTCTTTTATTTGCAGTCTATTAATCAGTCAATGAAAAAAAAAATTACTACACATTATAATTAATGTACCCAGTGTTAACTAATCATACTCATACTGAATCATTATGGCCAGGTGCAAGCTATTCCAATCAGATGCAATAATCAAGAGTTGTTAATTGATGCGGTTCAGTGACTGGAAATCTCTGCAGGCAGGCGATCACAAAGCAAAGATGCTAAGGGGACCTTGTTAACAAGTTGTACCAGACTGTCTGACTCTCTGTCGCCTGAGACTGCCCTCTCACGCCTTTCATCTTTCTCAGCACACTATATACTCATAATATCCCAACAGCAACATGGCAACCTTCTCACAGATGTAGAAGTAACGCCTCAATTGTCTTTTCAAACCTCCCCAGACAGAGCTTTATTAAACTATAGAGAGTCACCTGAGCAGCCTGTGCAATTGCAACTCCCCCTGGACTATGTCACATGGTGCTGTGGGATTCTGGGTAGTCATTAAGCACAGCTAAATTTTCTGAGAAAAGAAGAGGGTTGAGAAAGAATAGAGAGGGAGCGAGAGAGAGAAAGGCTGACTGTGACAGTGGTTGAAGATAGCAGGTTCATCTCCAGGTGTTGTATTGTCGGTTTTATAAAGGGATTGGTTGGCAAAGGATTAAGGTGTTATAGGGAGAAACAGAAAGACAGGGTGCTTGTGTGTGTGTGTGTGTGAGAGAGAGAGAGTGAGTGAATGAGTGAGTATGTGTTTATCTGTGTGTGTGTGTATGTGTGTGTGTGCTGTGTGGGGGGTGCTTCCATAAAGGTGAGTGCTGTCAAATGTAAGCTTGTCGACTTGTTGGCGCCAAGGCTTCCCTAATGGCCACTCGACCACTGTCACACACACACACACACACACACTCACTCACACACACACCTTCCACACTGCAGCAGCCGGTTTAATATGGCCACCTCGCGTTTACTCAGCCGCTCTCTATGAGTGTGTTGTGTTTCTCTCCCCACTTCCTCCATATCATTAGTGCACCGTTGCTGCCTTCTCCTGGAGCTTTCGCACCAGCGTGGGGATGCACGGAGCCTCGGCAGCAGGGGCATTGGGTGGGGGGATGACTCATACTCAAGACTCTCTTATTTTCTCTCTCTTTCTCTCATTCCCTCTCTCTCGCTCTCATTCTCTCTCTTCCTCTGTTGCTTATGTGCCCGCTCTTAGTCAGAAGGAGACATTACAGATTTAGAAGCGGCATGTTATGAAAGCTTCTGCCAAGTCGTCCCCGGCACAGGCTGCCAGTGTTGTGTCCCTCGGTTTCCTCTCCTCCACTAGGAAATACAGGCTTTTCTTTGTAGTTAATCATGCTAGGAGACAATTAAACACAAAAAACATTAAGCCTTATTTACTATAAATATATATGTAAGATATATTATATGTATATATGTATGGGTATGGCAGTAGAATACAGACTCATAAGCACAGACACGTGTATGCAGTCAGGGGATCTACCATCTCTTTCACAGATGTTTCCTGAAGCATAATGAATGCGTTGCTGGGGGAACTAGGTGCCATATGTGGACATGTGATAATTAAATGTGTGAGGTAGAATGTGACAAGAGCTGTGTTTCCATCTGCAAGAGAGGTCAGGGCTAACAAGGCAGTCACGTCTCATGTCGCATGTCTATTTCATATCGTCTTGTGATATATTTTACATCTCTTCCCTGTGCGCAGGCAGGACTCTGCACCATGTCCTCAGCTCAGGGAAGGGACATATCTGACTACCATGTGAGCGGTAAGTGACCCCCCCCCCTTGCACCACACTATCCTTTAGTGCCCTAAAAGAGACATTTGGCTTCCATTGATTTCTAGTCATGGCTCTGTAATTACAGTATAAATAAATGGTCTGGGATGACATTTAAAGCCTTAATATTAGTCACTGGGATGTCACTAAGATGAGAGGGATCAGTTGACATTTAAATCAACAAATGTGTTGCACTGTGGGATTGGATTGTTCCTAACCAAAGTCACATATTTGCCTTTATTTTATAATACACTTTGCTTGTGTCTTATAGAGTGCAAACCAAAGCTTTATTTCCTATGAGGAGGATTTGACATAACCTCACAATAACCACACACTGGCTTCTGCAGAGTGAACAGATTGTTGACAAGAGAGGGAGTGAAAGGTTGATGCCAACTCTCGCTCTCGCTCTCTCTCTCTGCCCTCTTTCTCACAGTGGTCCGGAACCCTCCCGGCTGGGAGGTGGGCATCTATGTGACCGGCTTCCTGATCTTACTTGCTGTGGTGGGGCTCAACCTGTGGAAGCTGTGGAAGTCCGGCACCTTCCCTGCCCCCTCGCCCTACCCCAACTTTGACTACCGCTACCTGCAGGAGAAATATGGCACATCCTACTCAGAGGCCCGCCAAAAGGTAAGAGAAACATTTGCAGAATCCCAATCCCCCCTAAGGCCTAAACCCTAAGGCCTGAACCCTCAAATATTTAACTGCATGTATCAACCATTGGTTGGGCTCAAGTTTGGGACTAGTGAGGACAATAGGGTTCACTTTAACATTGGCATGTGGTTTTGTAGTGGTAAACTACCATTAAACCTAATTTTGCATCTAATATCTAGCATGTGTGGACTACTACACTCTCTCTTTAATTATATTTATAGTGTTCAGTAGATATCAATTAACATGAATAAAAACAATAATAAAAAACGCATAATAATAAGGAAGTTGCACCTGACTGCATCCACCCTATTCTTCGTGATTACATTTACATTTACATTTATGCATTTAGCAGACGCTTTTATCCAAAGCAACTTACATTTGTCAACTATCAACATCAGGGCCAGTCTCCCCTAGAGCAACTTAGGGTTAAGTGCCTTGCTCAAGGGCACAATGGTGACAGCTGAGATTCGAACCCACAATTTCCAGACTACTACTATGCTAGCCAGCTTCAAGGTTACAAGGGGGACACCATGTTTGATTACTTTGTGTTCGATCCTCCGGTTATCATTAGCGCTCATTAATATCATGGTGAAATTCACGTGTGGTAGAGTAGTAGCACATGTGTTGTCCAGGGGGGCTAAGTGCTGAATCTTTTTTTTTTTCCAAAAAAAAAGTTGCATGTATGCTCTTTGAATCTCTGGTGAAGTGTCCACAGAGAAAGTGCCAATACAAAGCGAAGGGGAAAAAACAATTAAAATGGGTGTGTTTTTTTCCGCATGTGTGTTTTTGCAGAGAGCCGCAGCAAACCACCGTATGGAATCTGCATCACTGTCTGTGAGCCGTAAGGCCAGCCTGCAGCTGGGCGACACGCCGGACGGCCTGCGGGACCTGGGCACGCTCGAGCTGATGAACCGAGACTTGGACTTGAGCTCGCAACTGCCCCGCTCACTCTCCACAGACTCGCTCTGTTCCGTCTCGTCCATCGGCAACAACTTTGGCCACGAGTTCACCGTGGGCCAGCTGGAGGTGACGCTGGAGTTTGACAGCCGCGGCAGCACCCTCCACGTCTACCTGCACCAGGGCAAGGACCTGCTGGAGAAGGAGGAGGAGAACTTCCCCGGCTGCTTCATCCGAGTCACCCTGCTACCCGAGGAACTGAACCTGGGTGTCAGCAAGGTGAGCAGAGGCAGCCCATCCACAGGGAGAGAGAGGAGAGAAAAAAAGAGTTTAGAGTCTCGAGTCTTTGTTGTGTATTTCTTTAGTTCTAGGCTGGTTCTTCTCCCTCCTCCCTCTTTCTCACCCTCTTTCATCATCTCTGTCCTTATTTTTTCACTCATTTTGTTCTCAGTGTGCCTCACCTGCTCTCTTTTGCTCCCTATTTATTGCTTGATTTGTGCTCTCTCTCTCTCTGTTCCCTATTCTGCATCCTGCTGTGCAGTTCCACACTGCATTATTCAACACAATGCCACGTCCGACAGGCCACCTGTCACACACTTCATGATAATGACCAGGACGTGGGGGCTGCATCAGTGTTGCACAAGCAGGATAATATAAGCGCATGGGCTACCGGACAGCCTTTTTCTCCCTCGCGCCAGGGGGATGCTCGGGTAGCAAGGGAAATTGCTGAGCTCAGCTCAGCTACCCCCTCTGTTCTTCCCCCACCATACATACACACACACATACTCACACACACACACATCTCCCCACACACACACTCTCTAACTCACTCCCACAGACCCCACCCACCCCCACCCCCCAAAGCACAGCCGTGTCAGTCCACAGGGGAAGTAGCTGTTCCGCCTGACTTCACTCACCGTCCAGCCTGGGCACTTCGTATTCTCCCCATCACCACCGAGCCCTACTCTGTATAATTATACACTTCCAGTGCCCTGTTGCAATTGATTGGCAATGGTTCGGAACAGAGGGTACCCCCATAGCCTAATGTTCTATGAGAGGCTGCAGATACAACTAGAAATGAAACTCGACAGAAATGAACCATGCATATAAGAGGCATGATGTAGCAATCTGTCGTTCAGTAAATTAGATTAAGTCATGCTGATAACCAGAGGTACAAAATCTTCAATTAGGATATCACTGTACAGTGTAGTAGTGGTATCCTACTGTACATCTGCATTAGTATCTTAGAGCATGTTCATGACTGTGACAGTGGACATAGATTGATGTGGAGATTTAACATAATGTCAAATTTCTCACTTTTTCAGCCAAGTTCTAAATGTTACAATAATGTAACCAAAAATCTGATGTATTTGAGAAGCTTTCATTAATTAGAATCAATCATTTGAGTCGTTTTGGCTTTAGCTTTAGATCTGACACTTGTAATGAAATAATAATGAAAATCATTCTTGTGGTTGTTTGTTCTGTAGCTGGTCGCACAACTGTGTTATTTTCAAAGGCGAGACCATATTCAAATAAGTGAAACTGTGCGTTCACACCAAGAGTTACTCAAGTTGTAAAATTGCTAAAGACGCTAATGATAATCGCTGCTAAAATACATGTGTTCACTCATGTCAGTCTAATGGATCATGATGTGACCATTGCCATATCATTTGCAGCCGAAGTGCATCATGCCTAATTTGCATAAAGTTGAGCTGCTGGTAATTTTTTTTTGTCACATATTTTCTCACTTATCGCTTCTGACGCTCAAATCATTCTTGTTGCTTTGGCCAATAGAAAATGAATTCTTTTTTACAGGTTTAGTAGCTCTTGGTGTGAATGATTCAAGATTCAAGATTGTCTTTATTACATCTCATTCTACTGTCTGGTGGTCTGAGCCTCAAGACTTCAATATTGCTTGCCAGATGGTAGCAGCTGAAACAGCTCATGACTAAGATGGCTGGGGTCCATACTGATTATTTTGGCTTGATTCTTTTTACACAGTAATGCTACAGTACGGTAATACAAAATTACAGTTGCATGGATTGCTATGTCATAGACATCAACAAGCCCATGTAGAGTTCATTGCTTTGATGAGGTCAGGAGGTGATGCTGTGGTCTGAAGGTTTATTGAACTGCTCTTCATGAGCAGATTCCTGCTGACATACTGGTTGCTTCCATGCTCACTCCTCAATCTTTTCCATCTCAGGTCCAGACAAATGCGTTCACAGTCATGTTTGATGATCATTTCTCCATAACATTGGCGGCAGCTGCCTTGGATGAGTACAGCCTGCGCTTCTCAGCGTTTGGCATCGATGCCGACGAGAGGAACATCAGCGCTGGGACGGCCGAGCTGAAACTGTCCGACCTTGATCTCTCCATCCGACCTTTCAACGCCTGGCTTTACCTGCAGGACATGAACAAGGTGACTGTGGCCATAATCTTAACTCTACATTAGTGAACATCTGAATGTAATGATATATCATGTTTGCATAATTTACATAAGGATATTATATTATAAATGCAGATGAAATAAACCAGTCTATGGAGCATGTATATAAATCAATCATGGGGCAGCTGTGGCCTACTGGTTAGGGCCGAAGGGTTGCCGGTTTGATCCCTGACCAGCAGACCACAGCTGAAGTGCCCTTGAGCAAGGCACCTAACCCATCACTGCTCCCCAGGCACCGCTGTAGCAGGCAGCCAACTGTTCACTGCTTCACTTCACTGTATGCTGTGTGTGTTTCACTACTTCAGGATTGGGATAGATGCAGAGACCAAATTTCCCTCATTGGATCAAAAGAGTTTAAAAAAAGTCTAGGTGATAATTTGCTATAATACTGAAATCGAACTATTTGATGTTAAAAAAAGAAGGCTCTGTACAGTACAGTACCAAAGATATATATATTTTTAAAGCCTCCAGTAGTTTACTTTATTATGCTTATAAACACAGGAAGTTGGTATTTTGTTGTTTGGTTGATGGACACCTCCCATGTGTAATCCCCACTGTTGAGTATTTCCAGTGTAAATGAGGCTCTGTTAAGATGCCCTACAATTCCCTGAAGAATTGAGCTAATGAATTGCCTTCCATTGCCCATGGACATACATTATTTTCAGTTGCAAACAATACGAGCCACTGATTGATGTAGTATTTGATTTGGTGGAGGTGTCATACATTACAAGGAAGTGACACAGCCTTGTAGGGTGTGATGCAATTGTATGGCAGGAACAGGAGACAGTAGGGTTTGAGGAGAGGGGGTTCACCTTGAACTTGCCTTTGGGGGGAAGGTGTTGACAGGAGACAAAAGGTGAAAGGGGTAAGAGTTAGCCATAGCAGGGTGGAGGCCATCAGGGACCCAACAGTGGAGGAAGTGGGTGCAGATAAGCATTTAATATGTCTGATCACACTTGTTTTCACATGATGGGAGGTGTGGCCTACAGCTCACTGCTACACCCATAGTCCAGAGTTAAATGTCCTGGTCTTCCCATCACCAGGGCAGAACTGAAGAAGCGTTTCGATGAAAGATGAAACATCTTCAACCTCCAAAAAGAAGTCCAGTTGAACACCTTGACCACCATGATCTGGATAAATGAGAATCTTCACGGGCATTGCCTTCTAAATGCTAATTAGACTGGCCAATGCTCTTGTAGAGACAAAATGGACATGCTCAGTAACAGCAGTCATAGAGAGACACAAGCATACAGCTCAGCCTGCTAATAAAACCAGACCCTTGTTCTACATTTTTGTTTTGTACAGAGCGTTTTGGCATTCGGTAGTGAGATTCGATTGCTTGCTTGAGGTATTTAAGTTTAAAAAGATTGACTGATAGCATTCTAGCTCTGCATTCACAATGCCTCCCTCTGTTTGCTGATTGGACAGATTAAAATGCCTCCTGAGACAATGAACTCAATGGGATCAAATCCAGACTAGCACTGTAGGGAGATGATAATCAAGCAGAAGTGCATAGGCATAGGCTATGACACAACAGGAAATCAGTAGTCATCATCACTTGGTATTTAATTGTTTATGAACTAAAATTAAACAGTTTATAAGTTGATATTCTAAGAATCTGTAAAGCTGTGGTGAAGTGATGCTGTTGGCGAAGCCGGGATGAGGGACGAATAAATCCAGTGAAAAAAACACGGCACTCAGAAAACTTAGAAAAAAGGTTGTTTGGTAGGTTGTTGGTTTTAGATGCATTTCAGCATACAGACTTCTTCTTCTTTTTCCATCTTTGTCTTTATTTAGAAGGGTAGAAGGTTGTTGTATATCAGTGGGGGTTTATGATAAAGGTTCGATCTTTAAATAGATTGACAATAATGTATCAAGACAGCATTACCAACAATAAAATGAATAGATTCAAAATAAAAAATGATGAAATGAAATCTGTAATAATCTGTGATCTAGACTCTGTGTGTATGTGTGCCTGTGTGTGTGTGTGTGTGTGTGTGTGTGTGTGTGTGTGTGTGTGTGTGTGTGTGTGTGAGTGTGTGTGTGAGTGTGTGTGTGAACATATCAGCACCACCTGTTCGACAAACTAGCTGCCAATTTTCTCCATTAGTCTCATCTCAAACCTCAAACCGCATGGCTGAAATAGCAACACTTCTCCATGGGCTGTGCCACTTACACTTGTGTGTTCTTCATTCCCTGTAGGCTGTTGATGCAGTCGGTGAAATTCTGCTGTCGCTCAGCTACTTGCCCACAGCAGAGCGGCTCACGGTCGTCGTGGCTAAAGCAAAGAACCTAGTGTGGACCAATGGCAAGACCACAGCAGGTCTGAGGTCTTTACCACATAACTGCAATAAACAAAAAAGCACATTGTGTAATTTTGATATCAGTTATTCATATGTATGGTATTTGTGTATTTGTACGGCTTTGTACAGACTGTGACAACAGATTTCCCTTGTGGACAATGAGTAAATGTTTACAACCTATACCACAGGGCTGAATTAATACCAGGTTAGACAAGGGTAGAACACAATGCTTTACTTACACTGATGTGCATCAAGGGAACAGAGTATAAGAATACTGGTGACGACTGATGTGTGTCCTTGGAGATAATCCATCACCAGGCTAGAACTGAAGAATCTTTTGGATGAAAACATCTTCAAGCTCCAAAAAGGAGTCTAGTTGCATAGAACTGAACACCTTGACAACCAGGACCTGGATCAATAAGAATCTCCTCTGACATAATGTGGAATATGTCTGAAATATTCCACCGTATCTCAGAGTACACACAGATATACTCAGAAAGAGTCATGTCATACATGAAGAAGGGAGACTGATGAAAATGCTACATCCAGAGCCACGCTGGCCAATATTTTTCTATGTTATGAGGGTTAATTAGCAATACAGGATCTAGCTGGGTTCACTTTGTTTCATTTTATGCCCCATTTAGTTAACGTTAGCTGCCAGTTCACTATTCAGCCTGTGTTGTATCAAATTTCTTTCAGACAGTACTCAGTGACCTTGAATAACAGGGCTATTGATTGATTCCACATGGATCACTAGACAAAAACGATTACATGGCAACCACAAAAACACTAAAATTCTATGCTCTGTAATGTTGGATGAACGTGAGCACAAATACTGATGTTAGCGCAAGAAAACAGAAGCCTGTGGCAGTGGCACTCGTCAATATGTGTCGTTAGCAATTGTCTGAGTCCATATAATGTCACTGAAATGTCATTTCTTTGATTCTTTGATAGACCCCTTTGTGAAGGTGTACCTCCTTCAGGAGGGCAGGAAGATCAGCAAGAAGAAAACTTCAATAAAGAGGGATGACACAAATCCAATTTTCAATGAAGCCATGATATTCTCCGTGCCTGCCATTGTACTGCAGGTAACAAACATCAGAGGAATGTTACAATGTCAGATATTCCTAATGTACTATACATGTCTGTAAAGATCAAGCTGCAGACTAAATGATCTGTGTTTATGCAGGATCTGTCCCTGAGGGTGACTGTGGCCGAGTGCACAGATGATGGCCGTGGCGAAAATGTGGGTCATGTGATCATTGGGCCAGAGACCGGGGGCATGGGCATCACCCACTGGAACCAGATGCTGGCCACGTTGCGAAAACCTGTGTCCATGTGGCACCCCATCCGGAGGACCTAACCCTCAGTGCACCAAACCCCCCTCCCCACCGGCTCCCCCAAATGCCAACCACCAACCTGCATGGTGCCTACTCAGTCTCTGACCTGTTGGCAAAAAGAATGACTAGTGAAGGAATCAAAAAAGAATGTTTTTTCTCTCTTTGTGTCTCTCTTTCAAGAGGCCTCTGCCTTTTGCACAAGCAGACCTTTCTATATACGTTGAGGATTTGGTTTTAAATGAACCAGTGGATTCCTTCATGAGGTAAAGGAACAGACAGTAGATGTTTTTGGTCGGTAACATGTGTTGTGCTTTTGGAAAAAATATATAATCCAGGTTCTGTAAATCCAGGTAAATTCATTTGTAATTGTTGTGACAGGGTGGCCTAATCTAACTAAACAGGTGTAAAAATGGCAGTTGTGAAATATTTGTATGTAGTATAAAACTAACTACAGTAGCTGCTACATCACATTGAAATGTCAGTTATCAGATACGGTTTCAAATGGCCAGTACAGTGTAATGTAATGTAATGTAATGTAATACTTTCTGTACTTAGATCATATTTCTTCATTTTCTCTTTGTTTATTATTTATTTGTTGTTATGTTGTTGTTTGCATTTAGGCCTCTGCAGAGTTTCAGCTATATTGAGCACAAAGAAAAACACTATGCTTAACATATATCCTAAAACACATTTGGTTGGTGTTCAAAGTGGGATTGATTTCATAATGTGTCCTGTTAGACAGTCATATGTAGCTATGAGTTCACACTGTTGTAGCACTTCTGATCATTTCATAATGAAGCAGTTGATGAATAGTTGATACTTTTATCTCTGACATTGATTTCCTGTCACTATCAACTTTGATGAAACCCTACCAAAATAGAACAAGTGGGTGAAAACATCAGTCACACATCATGCTTAAATACTTTCAGTGTTTGTTTAGTTTGTATTACATATGTATTCTTATTGTTTACATACTCACATTACATCTGACATTACACAGTAGTTAGGCAATAACTATTTCTTTACACTACTGAATGTAAAGTAATCATTAGCTGTTGCATTTAACTGACCCATGCAGCCCTTATTAACAAAAGGCTGGCCTTATTGTAATTCTGTGTTTCATGTGATATTTTAGTGTGATAAAATTATTTAAATATGATATGGTATATTATTACTAATCCTATCATTTGTGGCCAACGTGCATCTCTAAACGTCATCAATTTATCAGGGGTTGGGGTGGGGTATCTTGTAAGCTATGCTGCAATTGACATTCATGATTATTTATTTATTTATTTATTTTTCATTTTTTTGCTTTCACAAAGACCAACCATTGGTGTGTAATACATTTTACAAGTGTGCTTAGCTAGATTTATCCATGTGCCAAATCGATTATTATGAAGCAATACTTTCATTTACAGTATTCTCATGTTTTGTGAGATTGAGATGAAAACATTTTAAACTGCATGCTAGTGTTTACATCTTGTATGCCACCCAGAATATGAAAAAAATGTGTGGAAATAATTGTTTAAATAATAAAAACAAAAATGCTCAGTAAGGCTTTGGAGGGTGTTTGTTATCTAACAGGGGAAGGTCTGTTTTCCTTGTGGACTCGGCATTGTATGAAATGGCCTTTTTTCCACGTCCCTAGAAGTAGGTCAAGTCCATTCAAGCAGCCAATGGGAGTCTGGATAGGAAGAGGGGGGTGGTCTCTTGCTAGTGCTGAAGTACAGCAACGCAGAATACACCGAGGACGCAGAGGGGTCTAGACTGTTTAGAACTTGTTTTTCTCCACTGCAGCATTTCTTTGCAGAAAGATGGCAGACAACAGAGAGAAAGCAACCGATCAAATGAAACTATGGAAGCAGGGACGAGGAATTCAGGTATGTATTGGACCTTAAATTTACAGCTCAGTCCAACCAGCTAACGTAGACAGCCCGCCCTAGATAGATAATGTTAGCACTTCAGGAAATTGTGTTAAGGTCATTTCGGGTTGCAAAAAGAAGCAAGTCATTTTAACTGTAAGGTCGAAATTGGATTTTGTGTATTGATACTGTGTGATCCTGTTATTCTTTAAGTCTAAAATGTGATGTGATAGTTGGACACCTTGTATAAGAACAACGTCACAAGTGCAAAGTCTGGACGTTAACGTTAGCCGAAGTTGACACGAAAGCCTGTCAGCTAAGCTCTTTGTATTTGGCAGCCGTAGACGGAGTCGTAGACTTGTATGACTTGTACGAAATCCATGCACCTATAATGCATAAAATCTGTTCTAATGTTTATTTGTCATATCTGCTGATTTGGTTTATTATTAGCAGCTAATATGAACAGGAACATGTGAACGTTTTCCTGTCATTGTTCCTGCAAAGATCTGTTCATGTAATGCTAACGTTAGAGATACTTATGTTTATGTATCGTCACATATTTTACCAGTAATTCTCTACGAATATCAAATCTGATATTGATCTGACTCGTAACTGATTTTTGTACTTTAACCCTTGGCTGGGAAGAGTATTTAGCAGTAACGCTCAGGTTGAAGGCCATGCAGGTCAGATAGCCTTCATTAAAAAAAAATGAAGATAGGCAAATGTAACTGAGGAGGCTATGCAGGCCTGGTAAACTAATAAACAGTTGCTTTACTCTGGCTTTGTATTATTTGAAAATGTCAAATGTGTTTTTCCCTTTGTGAAATCTACATTACACTACATCTTACACTACATTACTACATGACAATAATTGGGTAGACTGTTTGAAGAAGTCTGGCATTAGAGTCAAGGTTTTGCATTAGCCTACATTACATATACTTTGACAATATAATAATGTCTTCCTCAGAAACCAGATGTGCTGACTACAGGGGCAGGTGTGCCAATTGGAGACAAGCTAAATGAAATGACCGCAGGCCATCGTGGACCCCTGTTGGTCCAAGATGTGGTGTTCACCGATGAGATGGCTCATTTTGACCGGGAACGCATTCCAGAGAGAGTGGTGCATGCTAAAGGAGCAGGTAAGAGTTGCGTAAGTCAGGAAGCAGTATGTGCGTTGTCCCTTTCCCCTGACAAATGTTGCAAAATAAAGCATTTGGCAGCCTCTTGTTCATGGGCTCTGATATCTGATCCTAGTATTTGGCTCAGTCATGTGATGCCTGACAAAGTCCTGACTGTTCTGAACCTTGATATCCCTTCCTACTACCCTGCTACAATGCAGAACAGCAGTTAGCTTGAAAGTAATAGGCTATTTCAGTGTCGCTCATGGATTATTCTTAGACGCAATTTCAACTACTGTAATGTGTGTCTTTTATTGGCAGCTTGGGACAACACCCAGTGTTCTCTCAATGTTTTGTTTGATTGAGTGTTGGTGAAATTGGGCTTGTGAAAAATGTTTTGCTGATCCTTTGAAACTGCTCTGTTCTCCATAGGAGCATTCGGCTACTTTGAGGTGACCCATGACATCTCTCGGTACTGCAAGGCGAAGGTGTTTGAGCATGTGGGCAAGACCACACCGATAGCAATCCGCTTCTCCACTGTGGGTAAGGGAACAATCTTTGTGGACTGATATTCACAGGTTCTCTGGGTATGAAAACCTTGGACTCTTTTTGAGTGTTTCTCCTTATAAATGTTCTTATATGTGAATGTTCATCTGGCCAGATGTTTGATAATGATGGAAGCCTTAGTACATATTAGCTTTCATCATAAACAATACTAGCTACTTCAAACGTGTTCAGCAAAGGTGTTCAGTTATATGCAACTAGACTTCTTTTTGGACCTTTTTCAAGCTCAGAAAATAAGTCCAGTTGCATATAACTGAACACCTTGACTCCCATGATCTGGATGAATGAGAATCTACATCTAAGAGAATGTTTCAGGCGTTAATAAGTATACCCTGGCCTGAGTGTGGTTTTCTTTTGCACAGGAAAAGTGGGGTGTGGGTCAACAAAAATTGCCTGTTCATTGCCTGATAGGAGAACTGTTTGGTGCCAGCAATATCTGTCGTAACAGGTGGCTGGCGTGATGGTTAAAAGGCATCTTTTGTATCCAAGCCAAATTGCAACCTCAAGAGCACCCTGATATAGGATTGTGATGCAGTGTTTTGACCTTGACTTGAAAGTGCCTCCTTTAGTTCATGAAGAAGTGTGAGCAGTAGGCTAGAGACTGTCTTTTTTGCCAGGCACTACCAAGTGACTACCAAAAAGTTCTCTCAAAAGTCTCTGTCAGTGAGTGTTCTGTAATGTTTATCTGATGTAACTGTCTGCCACCCTGCTAGTGTTGCAATTCCTCTGTGTCTGCTCTGCCTGTTTGCTTGGATTTCATGCCCTTGTGTAAGTGTGTGTGTGTGGGTCCGTGTATGTGAACGCGCAATCATCTGAGTGATGTCATTTTAAACTAGTAGCTTTTATCAATTAAAATTTGATACAGTGATTTCCATTCATCTTTGTAGCCTTGAAACTAAGCTTTTGCTTGTGTCCTTTGAATCAACAGTACAGCTGCAGTCATGCTTGCAGCTAGTATCTTGCACTACATCAAAATGACAAGGGGATTTTAGAAAAACTGTTTGAACATGGCAATTTGGATTTTATTTACGCTCCCTCATTGAGAAATTCATCAGCTGTTTGTTCTTTTGCCATTGACAACCAGATTTTACAGGTTATAAATTGACTCTGACCCTTGCCTCAAAGCGGCTTGTAGGCACCATATCGGATGCACGTGGCCAACCCATGTTTAGGTTTTGGCAGTTATAAAAGGAAGGCAATGAGGGGGACAGTTCAAGAAATTAGGAGAAGTGTCTGTGTATTTGGCCCCAGGTTTTAACCTCAGGTGTGCCTGTGTTTCAGCTGGAGAATCAGGATCTGCAGACACAGTGAGAGACCCCCGTGGCTTTGCTGTCAAATTCTACTCCGAAGAGGGCAACTGGGACTTAACTGGAAACAACACACCCATCTTTTTCATCAGGGATGCTCTGCTGGTCAGTGAGGCCTGTGTTGTGCCTATTTGTGCTTTGAGGGCTGAGCTTCCGAAACACCTGGCTTGAATTCATCCCACGTTCTGCTCTTGTGTCTGCAGTTCCCGTCCTTCATCCACTCCCAGAAGCGCAACCCCCAAACCCACCTCAAAGACCCGGACATGGTGTGGGACTTCTGGAGCCTCCGGCCCGAATCTCTCCATCAGGTATGCCTCCAGAGTCAGTTTTTCATGTAGTGTTTTTGTATTGTATGCCGCTTTGGAGAAAAGCCTCTACCAAAAACCTGTAACCATAACTGTAACCGTAGAGTCAGCATCTGCCCCAGTGTGGGATGTCTTCCTACATGAGTTAATGTGTTGATGATCTCTCCTGTTTTTTGGATACATGGGAAAAAGTAATTATTGGCAGTGGAGTTATTATTATTATTATTATTATTATTATTATTGTCAATCCCTCTGGAAAGGTGTCGTTCCTGTTCAGTGACCGTGGGCTTCCTGATGGCTATCGACACATGAACGGATATGGCTCCCACACTTTCAAAATGGTCAACGCTGAAGGCTACCCAGTCTACTGCAAGTTCCACTTCAAGGTAACACCTCTAACATATTTGTTTTGTTTTGTTGGTTTGTTTTGTAGTTTTATTTAGTTTTGTTTTGTGTTTGTTGAGAAAGCTTGTGGTCTCTTAGCAACTCTACTGTCTTTGTCTTTTAGACTGACCAGGGCATTAAAAACTTGGACCCAGCAGATGCAGACCGCATTGCATCCACAGATCCTGATTATGCCATCAGAGACCTCTACAATGCCATTGCCAATGGCAACTTCCCCTCCTGGACCTTTTACGTACAGGTCATGACCTTTGAGCAGGCAGAGAAGTTCCCATTCAACCCATTTGACCTGACCAAGGTACGCTCACCAACTTCAAGTTGTAAAGTCATCGTTACATAAGCACCACCCCGAGTGCTGTTGTTATTGGGTCAGAGGCTATAGCACAGTTTCACCACTAGATGGCCTAATATTCCAATGCTTTTACAAAGACAATTGGTTACAGGGTTTTTTTTTTACAAACTTCTTCATAAAAGGTCGTAAAAGCATTTTCTCATTGTCATTGTTATCACAAGGTCTGGTCTCACAAGGAGTACCCTCTGATCCCAGTGGGGAAGCTGGTCCTCAACAGAAACCCTGTCAACTACTTTGCAGAGGTGGAGCAGCTGGCTTTTGATCCAAGCAACATGCCTCCAGGCATTGAGCCAAGCCCAGACAAAATGCTCCAGGTCAGAAACTTGCAAACAGTCCAAGATGAATATGTGTAACAATGTAAATGGACCTTTGGTTCTTTTTTTATCTGTTGAACTTAGCTATTGAATTTCGTTATAATTATTAACTTCAAAATTGTCAGTGTGGATAATCATTATTTATTTTGTAAGTGATGAAGACTTAAATTAAATCCTTAAATGCAGAAATAGGCAAGTGAAAACATGTAGTAAAAATGGTTCCCATGCAGGAATTGTTCTAAAAGAATAATTTTATAAATAAATATTTTTTAATTAAAAAAAATAAAAAATACCATAAAGATGGATAAATCTTTGTTTTGCACAAACATGTTGACCAGTGCCACAGCGTCTAGGTCAGAAATCATTATGTCCACACATCCATTTCCTTCCATTGGATGTTTGAGGAATGTGTCTGGTGTTGCCCCCTGCAGGGTCGGCTCTTCTCTTACCCAGACACACACAGGCACCGGCTCGGTGCCAACTACCTGCAGCTGCCCGTCAACTGCCCCTTCAGGGCTCGTGTGGCCAATTACCAGAGGGACGGCCCCATGTGCATGGGAGACAACCAGGGTAAGCTCACAGGCCCCGTGGGGATTTCACGTTGAATATGACTGTTTAATGCCGATGACACCAAATAGTGGCAAGGGGCCAGTACTACTAAGCAAGGTTATTGGCTAACCCAGGTAGCTTTGGGAGTTGCCACTGATCTAATAAGTCCAGTTGCATATAACTGAACACCTTGACTCCCATGATCTGGATGAATGAGAATCTACACTGACACACTACTCTAAGAGAATGTTTCAGGCGTTAATAAGTATACCCTGGCCTGAGTGTGGTTTTCTTTTGCACAGGAATAGTGGGGTGTGGGTCAACAAAAATTGCCTGTTCATTGCCTGATAGGAGAACTGTTTGGTGCCAGCAAACTCTGTCGTAACAGGTGGCTGGCGTGATGGTTGCAAGGGATCTTTTGTATCCAAGCCAAATTGCAACCTCAAGAGCACCCTGATATAGGATTGTGATGCAGTGTTTTGACCTTGACTTGAAAGTGCCTCCTTTAGTTCATGAAAAAGTGTGAGCAGTAGGCTAGGCCTTGTCATCGTAGCCTAAAGTCTAGTGTCTTTTTTGCCAGGCACTACCAAGTGACTACCAAAAAGTTCTCTCAAAAGTCTCTGTCAGTGACCTTTAACCCTCCATTGACCATCAGTTGTTTCTGAAGTGACATGTTGTTTTTAGATCAGCGGTTACTCCAAAATGTACCCATTTTAGCCAGTAACCTGGCTTTGTAGTATACCCCCCAGGCTTCAACTGCACTTACAAAATAAAACAGATGTTCAGGTCAAATTTATTATCCCACCAGGGGAAATTAAGTTGCAGCCAGGCATTTGTTAAAGGAACACAGCAAAATAAATAAACATTGAAGACAGACACCAACATGGACACTGTAACCAATACATCGTAAAGAGTATACAACACAAACCATCACACAATACAACACAGACCAGTGCACAGTACACCACAGTGCAAAGTTACTACATGGAGAGAGAGACTGGGGAAACAGGGCCAGAACAGCAATACATTAAGTCCATCAATGACATCTGTGCTTAATCAGTATATTGACAGCAGCACAAATAATCTGGGGCAGATACTTTGATATTAGCTGTCTTCCCCCATAGCTGTGTAAGTACTTACGTACTTTTGTAAGTACTTAATATGTTGACAGTGTTAGCAAACTACCTCACCCATTTATGAATAGATTTTCACTGTTTTTATTGTTACCAAGTGTTTTCTTTTTCTACATTAAGCCCTCTAACAACAGTGTGTTGAAATGTGCCCAATTGCTTCTTTAACTGTTAACTAGAGCACAACAGAATAGGCTGAACCAGCTGATAAATCTTCTGAAATGAGTTGATCAGTTTCTGAGCTCTGCGGGCTCATAAGCACCTAAAGGAAAGGGCCAAACTAAATCAACCCTGTTGTTTGAGGTTGCCAAGTGCTGTCAGTAGGAAACAGAACCAGAAAATCTGATACAAAATTGACCGAATAGCAAACAGGCAGCTAATGTAAACTGAATGCAGTGTTTGTGCAGCGTTCAGTTAGTGTTAGCTGACAGTTTTGCTATTCGGTCTATGGTGTATCAAATATGGTGTTCTTTTTCCTACCGACAGCACCCAGTGACCTTGACCTCGGTGACTGTATTTCTCCTTTAAGGTGCCAGTGAAATGTCTGAGCAGTGACTGACCTACCTAAGATTGCTTAGGTTAAGTAGACACACACATGAGGTGCTCGTGGAGAGCGACGGTGACTGATGTGTGGATGTATTGCATGTTTGCAGCTGGAGCCCCTAACTACTACCCCAACAGCTTCAGTGCTCCAGACACTCAGCCCCGCTTCATGGAGTCCAAGTTTCAGGTGTCCCCCGATGTGGCTCGCTACAACAGCGCTGATGATGACAATGTTACTCAGGTACACACATCCCTCCTTTCACACTCTGCTTAACCTTGACTTTACTCTAATGGCACACAGTTAGATTTCTTCCCCTGTACTGTTGAAGTGCATGTGTCTCATGTGTATGGCATTTTTTGGGATGTTACGGGATGTTGTGGGAAAGTATCTGTCTATTTGTTATTGCCTTCTGCCACTTCTGCCTAGTCTCTCTTACATTTACATTTATGCATTTAGCAGATGCTTTTATCCAAAGCGACTTATAACTCGTCAACTATCAAGTGTTCAGGGCCAGTCTCCCCTAGAGCAACTTAAGGTTAAGTGCCTTGCTCAAGGGCACAACGGTGGCAGCTGGCATTCAAACCCACAACTTTTCAGGCTACTTGCACGCTAGCCAGGTTCCTTAACCACTACGCTACCACCGCCTCTCACACGATGGCACTGTGTGAAATATTAGTGTGAAAGTCAATGATAAGAAATCCCCCGCACAAGGGATTCAGCATCTTTGCCGTGGATGTCTGAAACCGATGTCTGTGGTTGTTTGAAACTGATGTCTGTGGTTTTCTGTCTTTGCTCTTTAAGGTGCGCACATTCTACACCCAAGTCCTGAACGCCGCTGAGCGTCAGCGTCTTTGTGAGAACATGGCAGGTGCCCTGAAGGGAGCCCAGCACTTCATCCAGAAACGCATGGTTGGTCTTCCTCACCACACTGCCTTTCCTCATCAGCAACACTCTCCTCAGCATTCAGCATTCTTTGTGCTCAGCTGATGTCACACCTGGTCTGTTGGGGTTTTTTTTGTTTTGTTTTTTTTGCCTTCACAGGTCCAGAACTTGATGGCCGTCCACCCTGATTATGGGAACCGAGTTCAGACTCTGCTTAACAAATACAATGCTGAGAACAAGGAGGTAATGGCAGAAATAAGGTTCTATCCACTTACATGTGTTGTTTGTGCATACTGAGATCATTTGGCTACAGAAGATTGAGAAAAGGTGCATTATTGTGATATTTTTGGCCTGGTCAGCTAGTGGGAATGACCAGTCCATTTATCTCACTTCAGCAAGGCCATGTGCAGACATCTGAATTTTAGATTTTAGATCTACAAAATCACACTTTTTTTTTGTTGTCGACTGTAGCATAATATCTTTATCTGTATATTCAAGTATATAATCAATATAATATATCTATATCTATGATATCAGTTGTTGTCCCACTCCCTTAACTGACCATTGTTCTCTGTTTTAGACTGGGGTGCGGGTGTACACCCAAGGCGGAGCATCTACAATTTCAGCTTCCTCAAAGATGTGATGCTCTACTCTACCCAGCAGAGGGCGCACTGCTCCCCACCCGACCCCCCATTTCAACCTGTTGTGGTTGCTATCAGCTTGCCGTCCTGCTTATCTGAGAAAAGCTTGTCTCAAATGTCATACAATAGATAGAAAGCTCCTTGGGTAATTTACTGTCTTGCATTATCTTGCGCATAAACAAGTAGTCCATTTCTTGCCAAAGTGACTGAGGCCTAATGAATCTGAACATGGCTCACTCAACTCCCTTTTAGTTCAGAGAAGATCACTGTACATCCATGTACAGAATTGTCCAGACCAGAATGCAATGTATAACACAGTATAACATTCCATTTCCCCCATATATTAATTTCACTTTTTTCCAGAATGGTCCTCTACATATCCTCTTATGCTGAGCAGACAGTGGCCTTTTTATGAACCACTTAAATAATATGGCCTGTTTTTGTATGGGTCATTATGCAGTTGGATTGCTTACATTTTCAGATTCATATGAACTAACAAGCTAGGTGCTCAGGGCTGATCTACTGGAGGTCTGAGTCCTTGTATGAAAAGATTCACAATATATTTTGAATTTAGGAAATTAAAGTGGTTGCTTGTTCAGTTTTGGTTTAACATTTTAGTAATGGTCAGCAAGCAATTGGGAACCAGTAAGCTGCCATTCAGTTAGTCTGTAAGGTACTGTATGATTGTTGGGGATTTCGTAGCTGATTCCTATTGTTTAATCGTGTCCACTGTAGAGGAAGTGACTCTTGAACATATTGACTTGACTGATAATGTTTATACATTTAAACTAAAGAGGCAACAATGCCAACATCCCTTCCCTTATTCAGTCAACTAGTCAGAAGATCTGCAATCAGTTGAATTCTGCTAACATGACGTGTTGATGCCTTAACCAAGTGAATGTACACTGTGCATATTTTGTAATTTAAGTAAATAAAACATGATTATATTAAACTTTGAGTCCATGACCATTCTTTCTTGCGTCCATTGTAAATCTTGGTGTTTCAAGGTTCAGTGGCCCGTGGTTCAAGTCCTAGCCCTGAATTAAAGCCATAATGCAGTGGTCAGTGGCTACTGTGAACTGGTTGGATGTTATGTAGTGAAAATAATTTTTTGGCTACTTCAGTAAGACAGGAGACCAGGCCACACTTAGACGATGAATCAAGGAGTAGTTTTATTCTGCTGTGCACAGCATGAGAACACACACAGAGTGACATAAAGCATCAGTGATTAGCGTGTCTCTAAAGAGGCGCATGAAGAACCCAAGTTCAAGTACTCTAAGACAACAAGTGATCATGTCATAATCATACAATCCATGTCCAACCCAGCTACTTAGTCAGTCTACACTTTTAATGAATTTTATCACCTGTCAACCATTTTCAGTTTTTGAAACCTGGCAGGGTTAACTATACAGGATTACTCAACTCTGACGGCCGTCAAAATCCTTTTAAACTCCCTCAACATAGCCACAGCAGTGTCAGACTTCAACACTTCAACACTGCTTTACTGCGAGATCATGCTGATCTTTGAATCGGTATACCTGCTAAATTAGATAATTTTGATAAACATCACTGAATAAGCAGTCTATTGATATTGCTGTCTGGGATTGATTGTGCACCTGTCTGCTGCAGTAAATTCGAATTTCCGACATTGGGCTAGGTCTACATTGTCGTTTCTGTCTGACATTCTAGGCCTCCTCACAACTGCTGTCAGACCATTTGTAAGCTGCAGATCCAGGGAAAGTGGGTGGTGTTGCCTATTAAAACATGATTGGAGAACCAATCAGATATATCAGAGTACTTTCAGTTGTAAATAGAGGATGTTGTTCACAAGATGTTGTTTACCACAAATGGTAAAAAAACACCATAATAAGCATCAGGACAACAAATGAATATGGGACGTAATTTGCACAGACTCCTCTAAGAGTCAGTGTCAGGGTATTTCACAATTGAAAGGGGCTGTCATTTCTGACAAAAGGGGCAGAGCCTGTGACAAAACCAAGGGTGCTTTACTGTAGGCTGTGAGCTTAAAACTGATGCATTTGATTCACCAGATTGAACTTGCTGACTGAGAAGCGACAGCTTTCTAGTGGAAGCTCTCATCACTAAAGGACAGAGAACATTGCATATATATATTATTTTTTTTTTTTTTTTTTTTAATTTATTTTTTTTTTTAAGAAAGCATGCTGCTGTGTGCAACCACACTATACATAGATGCTGTACTCTGCATTCAAATCGTGTGTGTGTGAATGTGTGTTTGTGTGTGTGTGACTGTGTGTGAGCCTAACAAACCTTCAATTTTTAGGCCTTTTATGAATATGTGAATAAAATGGCATGAATTGTGCAATAGAAAAAATCTAATCAAATAAATATTTGTCTTGCAGTCACGGGACAGGAAGATGGTCGGGGACCTTGAGGGCGCCAGTAGGCATGGATCCACTGCCTATTGGCTCAACTTCCTTGGTTTGGCCTTTGTTATCTTTGCCGTTGTCTTTGCAATGGTCAAGGAAGGAATAGAGACATACATAGACCAAAGATTGCAATATAAATATAACAACTTTTTTTTAAGCCATGACAGACATATTAGTACAAAGGCTGATCATTTGAGAGGTAGTTATTTTCTCAAACATTGCACATTTACTGAATTAATATCATATACATTTCTGAATCTTTGAGTATTATGAAAGTACAGTAACACAGTAGGCCTAAGGCCTTGTATTCTTTCATCCTTGTTTACTGAATTACTGAATTACTTTAACACAATTCTGTAACACAATTATTGTTTCATCCATAAGGATGGAAGGAAAAAACCTCTGAATTAAAAATGAATGCCAGCTATTTGAATGTGTAAATGTATGTATTTCTGTCAATCAGTGTATATTTGTTGATGAGTTTGTGTGAGTGAGTGTGTGTGTGTGTGTGTGTGTGTGTGTGTGTGTGTGTGTGTGTGTGTGTGTGTGTGTGTGTGTGTGTGTGAATGGGGGGTTGGGGGGGTAATTATTAATTGTCAGTAATCAATCTGTTATGAAATCATCTGTTAATATGCTGACTGTGTACTATGTGGACACTGAGCACTGGGGGAACATCTATTATTTGGCAGTGTGCAGTCTGATACTTAGATAACTTAACTTTTATCCTTCTTTCCATCACTCAGTATTTGGTGTCTCACCTACAACACACACTGCTGCATTCAATTGCAGATAAAACAAAACTTGGCTGCACACACAGGAAGGCAGTGGCATGTTTTCAGAAGCAGACAATAAAGCCACCACTATAATGTCGCACCTCAGCAGTCCTCTCCGCTCACAGAGGAACATTTTATGGTCTTGAAAATGTCTTTTTGTTGTCTAACAGGAAATATAGCTGTTCTTATTTGCATCTGACTTCTTCCCCTTACAGCCCACTTTGGAGACTGGAAGGAGTACAGATTGAATTGTGGGATCTTATATTGAACTTCAATTACATTTGGGCTGACAAGAAGATTGTTGATGTCTCAGCAGTTGAAATGAAGAGAAATACCACATTAGTGTCAATTTGATCACAAACAAAAACATTTCTGTGTGTGTCTGGGGGAACATCTATTGTCCAACGGTGCCAGTCAGGACAATTTAAAACAATTTGTAGTTGGTTAATGTGAAGGCAAAATCCTCTACCATCTCCAGCAGGCCAAAGTTAGTGCATTTTTCAAATGTGCTGGACGATCATGCACCACAGGGTTGGCATACAATCATTTCTCAAATATAAGCCACATCATGTATAAACTGTATACTTGAACTATATACAACATGTATCTAATATTATTTATAATGAAACAGAATCAGCTCACGATGTTATGCGAAAGTTGCCTGGTCTACCTAATGCTTTCACATCGTTTCACCTTGCAAACTGTCTGGAATCCCTGAACTGCTGTACGTTTCCTGCCTCGTGGGCAGATACTCTCTGTGAACTTTAAAAATATTGGGCATGCCAGAGCCCTCTTTTTGCTTTTGTCCAGCCAGAATTTTGAAGGAGGAAAGCTAAGCAAATGGGAAGATGCCTTGACATGCAAATCCGTGTATCATTGACGTTCTGGCCACAGGAGGGCATCATTCACTAAACATGGACCATTCACTATCCAATAGCACTTCGGCACTAATGTACTTAGTTTAGTAGCAAAGCTAAATACATAACATCAAGTGTATCTATGTAGATGCCTTTTTTACTCTAATATCAATATAGAACACACATCTGTTCAGTCAGAGAACGGAAGTGCATCATATCCAGAAAACATCTTGTTAGTAGCCTCACATCTTTTGCATGCCTTTCTACATTTTCATTTGTGTTAGTTTGCCAATATTTTGTATCAAAATTCTTCTTTACAAAAAAATTCTCACCATAATTCGGGGCCACTGTTACAGTATGAAGAACATCCCCCCAGTGATCCACCCTTGGGAGACCATGTCGCAGAGCCCCAGCGGCAATCCTGCCTTGCTCACCCTCTCATAGGCCTGACCACATAATCACTGGCCTTGCAGCCTTGCAACCTTAGTCTGCGCCCTCTCTATGTCGCCACCCTTTCCGCGTCTGGATAAAAGCTGGGCACAGACAGGGTGGGGGTAACTTCTCACTGGGATTTCTGCTCGGAGAGAACGCAGAGGGGGCACAGGGCGATCCACATCAGTGTCGGGATCATCATCTTTGAAAGCCAGGACACCCTCTCAACACACATACAGTACGTCAGGATGGACAACGGCACTTACGGCTATTCATCAGACTGCACCCCGCTGACCAGCTGCAAGTCGGCCCGCAAGCCGGCCGGCTCCACGGTGGTGAACATGGGCCACACGCCGAAGAGGCCCCCTAAGGACTACCTCCTCTGGTCTCTGTGCAACACCCTCTATGTCAACTTCTGCTGCCTGGGCTTTATGGCTCTCATCTACTCCATCAAGGTGAGCTCTTTCTGAATGGCTTGATCCATAGGCATAGTCATCTAACTGTGAGGAAACCATAAACAGACAAGAGAGGAATCCCAATACCTCTCTTACACCTGAACCCTGAACTTTCAAAGACCAAACCGTCATGAATCAGCTAATCATGAAGTCAATTAATGGCAGTTAAGAGTTGAGGGTTCAGGGTTTGAGGGGACATCAGGATTCAGGCATTCAGCTTCACTCTCTCCTTAAACAGCAGATTATGAACAATATATTCAAATCATCTGTATATGGAGAATGTGCAAGGCCTGTTAAGTATCACTAAGTATAAACAAAGGTGGTGTGTTTTCCAAGCCATGTTTTGCATTACAGCCACCATGTAAGGTGGAACTGTTGATTCTGTACCACAGGAATGTGAATGTGGAGGGAGCGCAGGATGAACAGCAGCAGCACAGAGAAAAAAAAATCACATCCTCTGTAATAGCACCGTTCTGAAATTAGAGATGTTTGCACAGGTTTAAATATGGAGTAATTGGTATGTTACTAATGGCTGATTAGAGGAATGCCCAGTCACACTCCTGGCCCATGCTACAATAACACTAACTCTGTTGAGAGAAGGGAAAATAGAGCCATGTGCAATTTTCTTCTGTTTGCCATCACTCACTGCTCTCTAGCCTTGGGCACATACTGCAATCACATTACATGGCCATTTCTGGATACCTAATTTTCAGATAAGCATATGTCTTGGAACATGGGTACTAGAATTGTATTGTAGAATGTACAATGCATGCAGTATGATATGTGGGCTAATTTTGAAAGTGAAACAGAGAACGATCACTTGTTGACAGACTGGTAACTTGTCACTTGTTGACAGACTGGTTGGATAGAGAGCCACAGCACAGATATAATGTATAAGCCTATGTGACATGCATGGAGCAGTGTAGGCTGAACCCCAGGAGCTTACACCATTCTCAGTGTCTGTTATGTGCCACCATCAACCCCCCCACCCCTTTACCTCCTTGTCTGTTCAGGCTCGGGACCAGAAAACCCTGGGAGACATGCGGGCTGCGCAGGAGTGCTCGGACAAGGCCAAGTGGTACAACATCCTGGCCTCGGGCTGGAACCTGCTGGTGCCTCTGCTCCTCCTGGGCCTAGTGGTGCTACTGCTGGTGCACCTGGGCACCACAGAGGGCTCCTTTGACTTCTTTGGGGAGGACGGCTTCCAGACCTTCATGAATCTCTTCAGCTTCAGCTCATGATGAGGTAGACAGTCAGACAGACAGAGACAGACAGACAGACAAATGGTAGCGCTTACAAACCAACCAAGCCTCCTCCTAATTATGGACACCTCCCCCCACCTCTCAACATCTACCTTTCTTTGATCAGTAAAGTCCTCATCCTTCATTTCCTCAAAGTAACTTGAGTATTACTTGACTCTTTATTGTATTATTATTATATTTTATTAAGATTACTTTTAGCCTTTGTTAGAGCCTGATGTTTTTCTTCACTCTCCTTTTGTGAAAAAAAATGTGATCTATGTGAAATAAAATATTTAATAACAGTGTATAACATTGGTACCTTTTGCCTTTGACTTAACATTCAATCATAACTGGACAAAAAGGGGATGTTTCAGCAGTGTAAATGACACAGTGACTATACTTGATGCTGACAAAATAGGTGTAATTTGAGGATTTACACAAGGGACATGGACTAAGACAGGAGTTTTTACAATCATTGGGGGATTAAGGTCATCTTGACAGCCTTTTCTTTCTGAGAGAAATACTTTTGGATACAGTGTTCTAAAACTGCCACGTTGTAGGTTGCTGTTTAAAAACCCTTTTCTATTCGTTACTGTGTGTGTCAGTTTTGTAAACAGTGCCTTGACTACGAGAAAGGACATCCAGAAATATCTCTAAAACATGTCTGAGGGACCTGGCTGAATCTGTGTGTCACATGTTTGCCTATGCTCTGACATTTGGCCTTGTACACTTCTTCTTCTTCTTTGTGAGATGTTTTGCTCATTTTCTCACATGCTGATTCAGCACTGCCAACATGACAACAGCATGGCTCTAACAAGGCTAAAAACAACTTTCCAGAGTTATGATCTATGCGACCAAACCACCAACACTTCTCAACAGCAAGAGACTGGCAGCACATTGACTCTCCCTCCAGCCACTGCTACCATTTCCATGTGCATCTTTTGAGAGCTTATCTTGATGAGATTGCTACCCAAGGGTGAGGAGTTTGAGGAACATGACATGCCCCCCTTCCCGAAACCAGTCCCTCTTGTCTCTAATACTCACTCTCTGCCGTCCCTCCCTGCCTCCCACCCTTCATGTCTCTGGCTATATTAGTGGCCACTCCTCAGTGCGCTGCGATATTTATATGTGTCCAAATGACAGGCTCGCCTGCCAGCTTTCTATTTTCTCCCACATGAGAGAGCGGTTGCAGATGTGGAGCCGAGGGAAGATTACAGAGAAGCCCAGATGCACGGCTTTGAAATGAAGAGGGAGAGGCCTCTCCCATTGCAAGCCACAGCAGTGCAGTGGTGGAGCCTGAACACACACACACATACATACATGTAATGCAGAGAGAGAAGATAGAGAGAGAGAGAGAGAGAAATGGAGAGAGAGAGACCAAGAGAGAAAGAAAACTCAGGCCATGTATTCAGTTGTCAGAAGGTGCTTTAAAAGTAGTCTCACACTGGCCTATGGCTTTCTACTTAATATATCCAAGGTGGTGTACTTCCAGCAGTTTATTTTTAATTTAATTTATTGTTGTCAGAATCCAGCCATGAGTTTGCCCTTCCCAACCTGCAACCAGGCAGGAAGGGATGCTCCATCTCCTGGCTAATGGGCTGATTGGATAACCAATCGCCAACCACTGTCCACACCTGCTACCACTCTCCTCATCAACTACAGCTTTTAAAACCAGACCCAGGACAATGCTCCTTGTGAGATTGTGGCTTTTGTCCTTGGAGAAGAATCTTGCTACCCTGTTCAAGTTTTAGTGACTGAGTGACTGTATCTTGTTAAGTGAGTCTTGCCAGTGTTTTTGTCCTCTTGTGAATTGATCTCTGCCTGTTTTTTCCTAAGCCCTTTGTGCTACTGCCTGCGTTTTTGTGAATTGATCTCTGCCTGTTTTTGACCCTGTTTTTTCCTAAGCCCTTTTGTGCCTCTGCCTGCATCTTTGCCTCCTTGTGAACCAAACTCTGCCTTTTTTTTGACTCCGTTATGCCTAACCCTGCTTGCACTTTTATTTTTAATAAATCAGCACTGTTTCGCCATTTTTGCCTCTTGAGTCTGCTTTTGGGTCCTCAAGCCTTGCTCGGCCGCACAGGCCCTGACAATTATCCTATATTTCAGAAATTCATTTTTTTCTTTTCTTAAATGTATCAACATAATTAGTTAATAGCAATGTTTTAATTGTGGCCTACTTAGCACAGGTTTGTAACATCGATGTGCTTCTTACATCTTGGTCATTGCATGAATGTAATACAAAGTTTAGTGGGACATAATTTGAAGGACGCAAAACAGCAAGTCCTAAATTAACGCATCAACTTTCTTTCGAGCGGCGCCTTGACACAACGTAGGCCACAACGAAATGCACAGGTAACGCTGATGTAAATATTGGCGCATCAACATAGTTTTACCTAATACTGCTCCCGTGACCTTGCCTTTCTGGAAAAGCCGGTGGTGCTCACACATACCGTTCGACGCTAAACAGTTAAAGCTAAACCTGGCTGACTTGATCTTACTAGGTGTTTCCACTTCAAAAGTCAGTCTCAAATCAGCCGGCGCATCTGACTTAACAGGCACCAGACACAGATAATACCATGAGTATAACCAGGTACAGTACATTATGTTGTTTAGACATTTATTCTAATATGGTAATATATTCATCAAAATAATTTATACAAACAGCACAGAGGAAAACTACATTTAATTTACAGCCGCCGTCGAGGTAAATATGTTTAGGGAAAATGGGCTTGATTGACATGGCATATAGGAAAGGTCTAGACAAATTGGCTGCTCAAATAACGATCATTAAGCGAACTTTTATTTAGGTGTTAAAACATTTTATTTTAAGAGGATGTGCTTAAAATGGTTGTATCGGTCACACCTGAGGGTGATAATTGTCAGTTCGAAACGGCCACTACATTTGAAAACAATGTTAAACGCTCACGCTTTGCTATAGAACTGAGTAGAGTATTGTTTGTGATTCATTTTGACCATGGACTTTTGAACTGCTGTGTTGTAGGCTAGCTCTCCAGCTAAAAAGAAAAGTTCAGTAAACATTGGCCTCTCAATAAGTCTGGAAATGCAGATTTTGGGCAAAGTATCTGAATATAACCAGAGCTGTTCTTCTCTGGTATGAAGCTGTTAACTTCTATCAAATTCATTATGCCACTACTGCACCAAAAAAAGGTCACTTGCCTTTATTGGAAATCTTCCTAATTGATCATACAGGTGAAGCAATACATGGGTAAACCAGACAGACATTTAAGCCCTGTATTTAAAGCAGATTTGAAGCCTAAGTGTTTTTAATCAGCCATGTGAAGTCGAAATGCTACACTTGTCAGAGGTATGGCTTGTCATCATGCCTGGTGGACCAGCTTACTAGCTTTCAGTGGTTGCGGTGAGGAGGGGGGTGGGCAGCCAAGCTGCCTGCAGGGTGGATCACAAGGCCGTGGAACCCGCAGAGACAGATGTCTATATATGCACACTAGTGAAGTAGACCCTGAAGGTATAATCACGTCTTTTGGAACTTTTCGGGAGTCTTTTTCACCCTTAATGATGCATGGTTGTACAACATAAGTAATTTGGATGGGTGTTCCACAAGCCTCAGAGGTCCATAGCTTTTTCTGCCTATTAAGTGAAGCCTGCCTAGTATCCTCATGTGTAGTTAAGGTTATGTACTCAAAACTCCGAAGCAAAAGATGGAGAGCTGTTTTAAGGGAGCCACGAAGGAATGGTTTTTTCAGGGTGTATAGGTGTATTGTTTGTGGAGTTGGGTGCACGTACACTCACATATACACACACACACATACACACACCCACACACACACACAGAGGTTTCCTTAAGGTTGTGTCTAAACTGATGTGGTCCCCTGGTTTGTTGAGAACAGTGTATGGAATGATGACAGATCTCTGGAAGTCATACAAAGCATCAGTGGTACCCAGACTTTTGTAGCACTGTAGTGGCACAAGACATTGTGGGCTTTGTGGGATACTGAATTTCAGGGTACACTGGTAACCCAGTGGTGTGTTTACACTTTGTTTCCCTTTTTTTGGCCTCTGACCCTGCACTGGTGTTGTGATAGATAATCCCTCCCACACTGCACTCAAGGCTTTGTGCCAGCTCACTCTCCTCAGAGTAAGCCTCCTCAGCCTGTTTTCATAATTGAAGTGGTCTGGATGGCATATTGATGAAAAATATGGGCTTGTTGTTTATGTAGGGGTGGGCTTGCTTAGATAATGTACAGTGTACAGTACATAAACAGGGGCGGACACTGATCCAGACCCGTCTGCGTTGGTGATGCAACTGTTCGATGTCAAGTCTCTGCTGCACTCCTTGCCCACTGTCCTAAGAAATCTGAGAAACTGGACTCATCAGTCAAAGACGCCCAGGACGTTTCATTACAGGCATATTTGCAAGCCAATGGAAGGACTAACCATTCATGTCTGTGTTGTACGACCTTAAAATAACAGTCAACATGACTGGCACTATATACAGTATCACCAGTGGTAAAAATAGGTTTTCTGTCCCTGTTCTTTCTCTCAGATTCTCTGTAATTAAAACAATGTACTGGGTAGCTTCTTGTATACAGTAACCAGAGGGCTAAGCACTGTATAGGCCTGTAAAAAGGCCTATAGTACAGTAAAGGCACATGTTTAGGATGTTTGCAATCATGCCTATTCGGATTCTGAAAATAGTCCATAGAATCATTTATGAAAGTTATCACAGTGGTAGGAAACAAAAATATGGAAACCATTGCTGACTTTACTGCCCATTTGCTGGTCTCCATCTCTGCTCCAAAGCAACCTCATGAGTGAGCAGGTGAATGAGGCTGCATCTCCCCCTGCCAGGTGTCTCATTGCCGAGGCGGAAGTGCAGGTGTTCATTGAGAGGTGCATGCTGAGCGTGGGCACCAGACCCAGTCATGCCCGCAGCCTGGCCGAGGTGCTTGTGGAGGGGGATCGGAGGGGGCACTACAGCCATGGCCTCAACCGTATGGGTCAGTATAACTCCCCTAGGAAGTGCTATTTATGCTTCGCTACAAAAACACAAAACAAGGGAAAGATGTTTGTGAAGCCTAGACCTTCCCTGCAAAAAACGGCTTATCAGATCAAGTTTTGTTAATATATATTAATATATTTAAGATACAGTATATGTATATTGATATCTAACCAAGTGTTGTCTTAACATTGCATTTGGATGATGTGGTGTGCTTTATGGATTCTATCTTTGAATGCCATCCTGACTATTTGGAGAATGCTATGTTATAGATGTGTACGTTAAAGAAATTAAAGCGGGTATCTGTGCCAAGGATGGCGAGCCAGTCATCATAAAGGAAACTGTGGCCACCGGTCTGGTGGATGGGAAGAACCTGCTGGGTCCGGTGGTAGGAAACTTCTGCATGGACCTAGCCCTGAGGAAGGCCCGTGATGTGGGCATCGGCTGGGTGGTCGCACGGGGTACGTCTGTGGCCACTGGCCAGTGCCTCTCAGTGAGCATCTAATGAATTTGGTCACCTAGAGTAAATCAACCCACACCCTTGTCTGAGGTGTCTGCATGTTGTTGATAAAAAGAAGAATGAAAAATTTAGTACAAAACAGACCAAGTTAGCAAAAAGGCAGTGAATGCTAACTGAATGGGCACAGGAAAATGAAATTGAAAGAACCTTCTGTCTATTAACATTGTCTGTGTCTCTATTCTGTGTCTCTATTGTACCAAGTTTTCTCATTCTTATTCCAACAGCATTTGGTGATCTCAAACAACAGTGCAATAGGTTGATTTATCTTGACTGTTGCTTTAAAAATTCATGAATGTGGGGGTGCTGTGGCGGGGTGGGCTGGGGCATCGTGCCATGGACCTGGAGACCCGGGTCTTCAACCTCAGGTAGTTTCCTAATCCCTCCACATCTCTCTCTCCCACTCATTTCATGACACTCTCTAGTGTCCTGACAGAGTAAAGGTAAGAGAAACTTCAGTTTTTCTTTTTCATAAAAAAGTAAAAATTCATAAATGGTCCTTTGCCTGCAGGCTCCAATCATTATGGTATCGCTGGTCATTACGCCATGCAGGCCCTGAAGGAGAACATGATCGTGAGTAGAACAGCTGAAATGTATTTGCCTCCTGCATGAGATGGGGAGAGAAAGAAACATAAGGTTTTGGGTTTGGCCGTGTTATTTTTAAACCAGCCTTAACTTTTGACAGGGCATGTCCTATACTAACACTTCTCCGCTGGTGGTCCCTACCAGAGCTAAAGAGGTGAGCACAGAAACTAACAGGAATGTCTAAAGATTTACTTTGACTTTTTACACTCATGGCAATCTGTTTTATTTACATATAAACACACACACACAAAAATGCTACTTTTTGTAAATGTTTTAGTGTAGGTATTGCTGAAACCTCCAAACAATGTGCCTAGTTGTGTTGACTCCAGTAATGACTGTGTTTGACAGTTTTCCACTGTTCACTCCACTCTTTCAGTGCACTCTTGGGACCAACCCCATCAGTGTGGCTGCTCCAGCTAAACATGGAGATAGCTTTGTGCTGGACATGGCAACATCTGCAGTGGCATTGGGAAAGGTGCAGAAAACGCACAACATTTATCAGAGACTGTGAGGCTCACAGTAGCCTGTGCCATGACCTGTGTTTATAGATAGAGTATAACAAATACTCATTTAGAACATGACTGCACATCTGTAGGTTTTCTTTCTTTCTTTCTTTTTCTTTCTTTTTCTTTGTTTGTCGGTCTCTGTCTGTGTAGGTGTGTAATCTCAATTAGCTTTCATTCTTTGTCTTTGTCTGCAGGTGGAGCTGCATAACAGGAATGGCAGCTCTATTCCAGAGGGCTGGGGCTGTGACTCACAGGGCAAGCCGAACACTGACCCCAGCAGGGTGCTGGAGGGGGGAGGCCTGGTTCCCATTGGGGGCTGTGAGACCACAGGTCAGAAGAGTAACTGCTGTCACCACACCAGTCATGGTCATTGGGCCTACTGGCCACTGGGGATTGGGAATGATTTCAGACATGTACCCTAGGTTACATAAACAAACATTTAGATGATTAC
The DNA here is from genome assembly GCA_027481765.1 of Tenualosa thibaudeaui. NCBI lineage: Eukaryota > Metazoa > Chordata > Actinopteri > Clupeiformes > Clupeidae > Tenualosa > Tenualosa thibaudeaui. The sequence continues at coordinate 22,355,209 of JAIFZK010000007.1, forward strand.
TCAAAGAGTTGTCTTGTGAATCATGTTGCTGGGCGAGTATTGTTGTTATGACATGTTTGCATTGATATCTTTTCTTAAGCATTTTAATAATGCATAAACCGAGGTGTGTGGTTGCCCTGCAGGATTGCTCATCATCACCAAACCTTTCACCCAAAATGAGTTAATGTCTCAATATTCTGACAATTGTAGTTTGATGCTTTAAATATTTACATAGGTGAAATGTTTGTACAAGTGGCAACGCTTATGTAATGCATGTTGCCTGTTTTGTTTCAGGGGGCTACAAAGGCTTTGGCTTGGGCCTGATGGTGGAGGTGTTCTGCGGAATGCTAGCTGGGTCTGAGTATAGCCGCCACATTCGGACCTGGAGGGAGACAGATCGGGACGCTAATCTGGTTTGTGTCCAGCCACTGTCAAACTGCTGTGTTTAATGGATTGAAAGACAGAGGGTGCCTGCTGTCAACACAGCAAGGCTGCAGGTTTCTCTAATGCACATCTGTGGACATGCTGCCCTCTACTGGCATACTAGACACACTGCAGTTATCTGCATTTGATCTGGTGGTGTGTGTGTGTGTCTTGAACTGATATTCAGCACGGTTTTTAGTCTTACAGGAAATTGTTTAACTCTCTCTCTCTCTCTTTCTCTCTCTCTCTCCCTCTCTCTTTCTCTCTCTCTTTTAGGGCCAATGCTTTGTTGCAATAAACCCAGAGAACTTCGCTCCAGGTTTCAACAACAGAATGTCAGATCTACTCTCTTTGCACAGAAATTTGGAGCCTGTAAGTTTGATGTACAATGTGACTGGACTTCCTTTGGCTGCATCTGGCCCTTCACAGTGTCGCACATAAGAATCTGGTTATTTGTCAAACTCCACTCTTTGTAGGCCGAGCCTGAGATGCCTGTTATTGCACCAGGAGACCCAGAAAGAATTCATATGGACCAATGTAATTCCCTCGGTGGCATACCTTACCATCTGAGTGTGGTCAACCACATGGTAAGACATTGTCAGACACTGTGCGGCCTCTCTTCTGCTACTGTCATCTTAGTGTCTCAAAACAATCAAGTAGAAAAATATTGGTAAAGGCTTACATACTGACATTATAATGCCTTATGACTACACTCCTGAGAATGTGTAAACAATTATGAATACTAATTTCATGAGTTATAAGGCTTTATGAATGCCTTTTGTGAATGTGTTTATAATGGTTTGTGAATACTGGGTTCATAGAAAGTGTTGCCAAAATGTTATATGTTACAGTAGAAAAATGTCGACATTAAGAACCCTTCTATTCTACCACCACTTTTCTCCAGAATGATTTTGCCAGAAGCATAGGGGTCTCCCCTCTGCTCCCCGTTGATAGGGTGATGGAATAACAGCAGTCTGGAGATTGGCTTCAGCGGGACCCCTGCTATTTGCACAGTGAGGCTTCAAAAAGCTGCTCTGTCCTCTCATCAAGGACAAGCTGAGACTGGGATGAACTGCACATTATGTAATGCAAAGATCCCTTCATACACACTTTTCTCCTCAGGATGACCATGTTCAAAGAGAACCAATCTTTACAAAATGAGAGAAACTCATTTCAGGGGAAAATTGATCTGTGGCATGTTTTAAACAACAATGAAATAAAATATTAATATTATATAATCATATAATAATAATTAAATAAAAATAATAAAAAAAGATTTCTTAAAGAAACAAAACTCATAGCTGTTAGATGAGCACAACAATGTAAGCAATAAAATGTCCTGTAAAGATGTTGCCATGGTTATGTTGTTGTCATTGTCGAGGCACTAAGGAGACTATGAGCGTTTGCCCTATGAACATCATATCCATCAAAAAGAGAAAAGTCTGCATCAGAGATTGTGAGATAAGTGAGCAATATGTACACTCTTTTAATTTCTCAGATTAAGTAACGGTAACAAAGTTTAAGTTCAGAGTTTTATAGTGAGCAGTGTGTTAGTGTTGACAGTTTAGGTCAGTCTATAGGTAGGTGGCTGTTGCACTACACTAGACAAAAATGCAGTACATTGTAGGGCTATTGGCATGCTCAAGGTTTAGTGTAATTTGACTGGTACTCTTTTGGGACAGAAGGGGGAGCCAAAGAGCCACAGTTGAGCAACCCAAGCCTTTTTTCACAGCAGTGGTCACAACCCTATCAACTTATATTCAACTTAGATTCTACGTAATACTTCAGTTTAAAAAAGAAAAAAAAACTTTCAGTCAAGTCCAACGATGTTAGTGCAAGTAGAGCCTATCGATTGAGTAAAACAGACTGAATGTAAAACAAACTTCTTGTTAAGTGGTTAAGTGGTTCAGGTCCCCCCATATATGCGTCTAGCTTCGCCAAACAAAGTCAGTCAAAGGAGACATGTAATGATAAGATCAGTAAGGATGGTTTTGTTCTGCGGCAGTGGTCAAAGTGTGCTGAGGAAATGAGGCTTCTAGGGCCTGTAATTAGGACTGAATGGGGAGGAGACGCCAAGGGCACTCAGTCAAACTGCAAGCCGATTCCCCTCGAGCAGCACACACACTGTGGAGTCCAGTAAAACACTCTTACCTGTATTGCTGGTGCACAACATGCCAAACCATCTCATATCATGGGAATCAAAATCCCAAGTTACCCTCTCGGTATCTTTGTGAACATGAGGTGTAAGCACACTCCACAAATGGAGATGAGCCTAGCACAGGTCAGATTTCAGAACACAAATCTCATGGCAAAACTAAAAGTATACTAATTTATATATATTAAAAATATTCTGAAAGGAACATTTCCATTGATGCTTCCACCATCACTTTTCTGTTTAGAATTTTCTGGACCAATGAAAATATCAAGATGAATTTTTTGGACAATACCAGTGGAAATATCAGATCAAATATCTATCTATCTATCTATCTATCTATCTATCTATCTATCTCTCTCTCTCTCTCTCTCTCTCTCTCTTTCTCTCTCTCTCTCCCATAGTTTTGAATGTGTGCATGTTTGAAACCTGTGGTAAAACTTTTGAATTCAATTGAATTTCACAATGCAGAGCATGTCTGGCTGTTCTCTGTTGCATTTTATCTCACCTGGCCTGACCTCTTTGAAGAGTCAGAGGCCTATCAGTATGATATGGAAATCGCCATGATGGGTTCCTAGATTAATTCAGAACATCTAAAGAGGCCACAGAGATCAGTTCTTCATTTGCGTGTATAATATCCGTATTTATTCACTTAGCAGTTAGCACGTCCTTTTGTCCACAGTAACTGACAATAGAGATGATGGTGTGTGGAACCTAAAGCCATGACCTCAGTGGCCCACCTTCTTGCTTTTCCAGTTCGGCCACATGGAGAGAATATCAGATTTTAACACGAAAGACAAATAAAGATGTTGATGAAATAAAGTGGTAGATAGACTAGAAAGGATTTGTTCAGGTTCACCAGCTTTGATTTTTTCCCCACTGAAAATACAGATGCTTATTATTATTATTATTATTATTATATTCTTATTTATCAAGGTGGAGCTTTGTCAATAGACATAGCACTGCCCTTAAGCTTTGATCGGCCGGATCCAGGGGTGGTGGTAGTGGTGGTGGAGGCAGCAGATGCCTCCCTGTCTGAAAGCCTTAATTCCCCCTGTGCTAATACTTCGCCTACAAGGAGACGTATTGCTCACAGTCAGAGGAGCAGACACAGAAGGGGAAGAAATCACAAAATCAATCCCTGCCCTGAGCTGGGAAGGACAAATGGGGGAAAGCAGAGCGCAGCGGACAGCGAGTGGAGAGCGAACGTCTGATAGCAGTGGGGAGGGATGGGGATTAGGGGCCCAGGGGCAGGAGGACAGATGAAGGGGACCAAGGGGTTTGGGGGCTCTGTAGCCACTGCTGTTACTGGTAGTAGTGATGGTATAGGTTGGCTACTTGACGACTTGACTTGACTACTTGACTTGACCTGACATCTCTGCACACACACAGAGGGGATGTGGTGTTGGATTAGGGCAGATTCTGCGCCCATCGTTAGACAGAAACACAGGGCAAAAGGGAGGGGGGTGCTGTGCCTGTATGGCCCTAATCTGCCAGACAGGGAGGCTGTTGGTGGTGGTGGGGCAGGACATGGTGGGGATTTAAAACAGGCCTGCCACAAGCCCATGGACCCCAGCGTGTCCCCGCGTGGAGTGCTGGGATTAATGGGCCGGGACAGGTGTCCCTCTTTGTGAAACGTCCATGGGACATCCTGTGAGGTATTGAATAGAGAGGGATGCAGTAAGAGGGAGTCAGCCAGTTGGGGATCTATTTGACATAACTCCTACCACTTAGAGAGCAGTCGATCGTTGCTTTAAAGCTCAGACACACGTACACACACATGCACGCACACACACACACACAAACATTTTCCTCATGCCTCAATTCCTTTTTAAAGGATGGAGCATGAGTCAGAGGAAAGACAGCCTGTTGAGAGATGAAAGGTTGGATCTACTGGAAAGGATATGCTGATCAGCTACAGGGTTAGTCAGGCAGATGGCCTCAGTTGGAGAGACCTACAGTAGCCATGGTCTATCAGTGCTGTGATCACACACACCGGCCAAGAGGTGAGGAGAAGCAGGTGACCATCATCGCACCCCCCCTCCACACACACACACACACTACCACCAGGAAATGACACTGTTCCTGAGAAGCCTCCCACACCTTAATGCACACACAAGGGTGTGAGGCTGGCCAGCTGGTAATCACTCAGCTTAGAGCTGCTCTCTCTCTGACACCACTGGTGGAGTTTAGGCCCAGATTAGGCAGCTCTGGGAGAGTGGGCTTCTAATCGGGAGGCTCTGAAATGCTGATCAGAAAGAGGGCCGATCGGCTGTCCGTCTCTCCGTGGAGCCAGGAGCTTAGAGGAATGGTGCCACACTGCAGGTGGCTAACGGAGGCAACCTGGCTCAGTTCTTTTCAAGTTCCTTCAATACAACCCCATTGCTCTTTCTCTCTGCTTCAAGGAAGAAGTCCACCAATATAAAAAAGGGTGTGGTGGACTTGGGCCTCTCCTTGTATAAGTGTGTGTGTGTGAGTTTAGGAGGATCTAAGCATGGCTGGCTGTAAGATCAAAACAGATGAGGGAGGGAGGAAGGAGGAGAAGAAGGGAGCGGGGAAAGGAGGAGGAGAAGAGGAGGGTGGGGGGACTGAGGGGAGGACTGGCAGCCTGCTCCCCTGCTGGGTCTTTAATGAACTGAAGCCATTTCCTCTATTGTGCCTCACAGCTGTTGTTCCAACAAAGCCAGATATTGCCTGGTCCATTGTTCTCCCAAGTAATGACCCAGCAGCCTACTTTTTGGCCCGGTGTTGGGGAATGCCCCAGAAGCCCTCACCAAAAAATCCCTTGGCTTCAACTTTGCCACCGTCACAAAAAAACAAACGGCTCTTTTTTTCTTTTTTTCTTGATTTTGGACTCAAGTGTCGTTTTATCGTCCCTGTTTCCCTTTTTTGGGGAGATTTTAGGGATTGTTTGCTAAAGACCAGGTCCAATTAGCGGCAATGATCATCTTCAGCAGGACCCCACACTTGGAAGAGGCAGCACAATGGTTTGACACTAACGTGCCAACAACCCAGACCAACTGTTGGCTTCCATTTATGCCTTGTGTTAGGCAGTAATGATTATCCCGTGGTTTTTCCTCCATATTAAGTATGGGCTCAATGGCCAAGGGAACAGACAGAGCTGCTGTTGCTGTTGCTATTGCTGTTGCGGCTGCTTTTCTTTTCCACAGATATATAGCCTGGAGCCCCTGCTTTGGTGACCTCTGCTCAACTTGCTTTTGGGCTAACTTGTGCTAACTAAATCATGCACACATCTGCTCCTTGTTTAGCGTTTCTGCCTTGGCGCAGCTGTTCGTAATTAAAACTCCACTCAAAAAGACCCCAACACACTTTTCTTGTGCAACCCAGTCCAGGAATGGCTGCAGAAATAGCTTGGCTGAGTAATATTTATGCTCCAAAGCTGAATACTCAGCATCTTGTGCATCTTGATCTTAGTCTGCAAATAAACTTGGCTGATTTTTCCCTCCAATTTTCACCTCATGCTGTTTCTGTTTTTTTCTCATTTGGCTCTTTGTAGCCACATGTGGAGGACATTGAGCAATATAAATGTCAACTGACGTCCTTTTGAATTTCAAAATGACACATTCATTTGAAAATTCTCTCATCTCATCTTCCCTCATTTTATTTTTTAGAATTAGCATGAAATACAAGTATTTCCCACTTTTAAATCATGTCCAGGGTGTAAGTGATGCTTTAATCACCTATCTGGAGTGTCACAGGAGAAGCTGAAGTTAAAGGTGTGAGGCCAGTGTGTGGACCAGATGGGCATTTAAAGGAAGTGACATAAGGTTCCGAAACAGAGGCGTCAGGACGGAACTGAGTGTAAGCTCGGACGCCCTGGGTGAACGAAATGCTCTCAAATCAACAGAGATACTGCTGGGCTCCATCAGGATGTGCCACCAGGACAACTCACTCCTTATCAGCCTGTTAAGCCTTCATTATTGTTGCATTAAAGATGTCACACACCAACCACTTGCAAATGGACCAAAAACAGGATACCTCTTCAACCACAAAGAAAAGATCTCTCAGATAATTATTGTGAATATTAGTGATTTTATCATCAGTAGATTTCCCAGGTGCTACCTTCAAGGCTTCTTCAGAAGTTGTCCTCATACAGCTCCTCATTAGAATCTCAATGCTTTGCTGCCTTGGTGCTTTTGTCCATTGTCATGCTTGACCCAGCATCAGAGGACAAACATTTTCCTTCTTTACAGTAGGGCTCTGTAAATGTGCTCATTCAGTTCAGTTCCTCAGCCTTTGTGCTGCTGAGGATCATTTGGACTTCAGGCCATGGCAGAATTCTTAGCTGCAGGGCAGAAGGAGAGAGCCAGTAGGGTCTGTGATCGATCTCCTAAGTCTCTTACATCTTACACCTTCACTCAACCCCCCATCCACACACACACATACTCACAGACACACACACACACCTCCCTCCCCACCTCATCTGTGTAAGGGTCAACAAAGCCAGCTGTCGCACTCAGCAGGAGCGGCCAAAGGGAACGTGTTTGACGCGGACAGGTGAGGAGGCAGAGAGCACTGTCCCCTATGCCCACCTGGTCCTTCAATTGTTTGGGTGTTTTAATAGTAGTCTGTTGCTGTAACCCGCAGACAGACAAGCCCAGCTGAGGAGTGTCATGCTGCCCTTCACATTGTGGTGATATTGGGGTGGGGGGTGGAGGGTGATTATGGTGGGTCCTTGAAAGATGATCGCAGTAAAATTTAAATTCTTTAAAAACTCTTTTATTCTTCACCTTATTATTTATTTGTCCTTTTTTTTAGTATTCCTCTCTTTATCTGACAAAAAACAGACTGTTAATAGATAGATAGATAGATACACAGTATTCTTATCCGTCACACAGTGAAAGTCATGAAGCCTATGAGACAGTCTTATCTAGAAAAAGTTGTCTCAGTCTTAACTGGACTTTGAATAGACCTGTTTGGTTCGATTCCAGACACACTAAGGTGTTTATGCATTTTAAAAGTTCAATTTTAGTTGGACTAAGGCAGTAATTAGATTTTCTCTCAGTGCATATAAACATACTGACTGATTATTGCTGTTGGCCATCTTCAAGTACTTCAGTGCAATCCATGGGTTGTTTTTGATGTGCCTGTGCCACCTGTATGGAGAGGTTTTATGGCAGTGTGTAGACATTCTGAAATCACTTTTGTTTACTCTCCCTCGCTCCACGCTGGTCGTGTTATTATTCCCGCCGTATCCTGGATCCTAATGGGATTCCCAGCCACTCTCCATCTGTGTTTTTCCCCCCTTTCTCTCTCTCTCCCTCCTTCATTCCCTCTCCCTCTCTCTCTCTCTTTCTCTCTCTCTCTCCCTCGCTCTCTCTCCTTCTCTCTCTCTCTCCCTCTCTCCTGTTCTCCTCCCTCCATCCTCCCAGCCATGAGCACAGCGACTCACACAGCATCCTCTCATGCAAGAACCCCACTCGTTGCCCACTAGGACGCCTGTCTTCTCCTCATATGCACTCAGTCCACTCAGGTTTGCCTGTGGATTATTTGCTTAAGTTAGTAGCCCCCATGTTAAGGGCTCTCAGCGGTAGCACATGTGTCTCCAGGAAGGTCAACGCGGCTGTGGAAAGAGTGTTTACCCAGTTGTAGGGATGCAGGGGGATCACACACACTGCATGAATAAAGGGACAATATAGGGTTAGAGTTTTTTTGGCGAGAGGGGAAGATGGGGCTGAATGCTCGCCATGTGTCGCCTGTGTGTGTGTGTGTGTGTGTGTGTGTGTGTGTGTGTGTGTGTGTGTGTGTGTGTGTGTCAGTCACACAGGCCTGAAGGACACTGTGACCAAAGGGATGTGGTTACTCAGGTTACCTTCCCCTGTTACTTCAGTTCAGCACTGAGCCAGGAGTGGGTCGTGGGTAGGGGCATAGGATATGGAAACTGTTTGGCCAAGGAGGGAGATTGGATGCAGAGTTCATGTTGCAGCTCCCATTTCCTCCTTGGGTGGTTGGCTTTGTGTGTGTGTGTGAGGGGGCTGACACAGGGTCCACCTGTGCTTGGTCATTTATGGCACTTAAGAGAGACAAGTATGTGTTCTAATCAGAAAAGAATCTAACAAACCGCTCCAAAGGGAATGAGTTTTTTTCCCAGTCTGGAGATGGATTGTATTTTATCCCAGTGTGATGGTTCACTGACTTTTTCTGTTGCTTGATTTCATTTTCTGTCATGTAATTTGACTATTAAACTATTGTTTGTTCCTATCCTGGAAACATGGCTGATAGAGAAATGTATTTTGCAGGCCAGCCATACGCCCCACTACCAATTCATCAATTCAGATGGCAAAACACACAAACAGCATGAAGAGCTGTCAGGTCTAATACACAGCTAACGGGAGACGTAATGTGTAGCAAAGGCCAATAAACGTTCAGAGCCCAATCGTTTGCTCAGCCGTGACAAGACTTAGGCGCATACTGAAAGCTGACGGGCTCATTAGCGACCAACACTCTTCCGCTCATTGTCTCCCAGTGTGTGTGTGAAGGTGTCTCTGCCGGGTGGCAGTGTGTAGACCTCTGTGTGTGTGGAGGTGTGTGAAGGGGGGGTGCACACTGCAGTAGGGGACCGGCCGGCATCCTAACCCCCCCCACCCCCCAACCTTGGGCCTGCCCTGCTCTGCTCTCCCACTGGTAGCTGGGAGTTGGACAGCTGGTGAGCCGTAAGCAGCCCGGCTGTGGGGTGGCTGGGAAACCCCACAGGCCCGGCGACTCAGGAAAGCCTTGCATCTGCTGCACTCCCTCCTCCCCCCCCCCCCTTCCTAATTTGCCTCCTTCCTCCTCCTTTACGCCCCCCCCCCCTTTTCCTACCCCCCCTTTCCCCCTCCTCACTCTATCCCTCTCTCTCTTTCCCCCTCCTCCCTCCATCCCTCTCTCTCTCTTTCACCTCCTCCCTCTATCCCTCTCGGCCGTCAGCTGAGAGTTGTGGGGGACAGCTGGTCAGTGTTGATCTGGGGCCTCTGACATCACACATCAGCACCCAAAACAGAGGGATCCCCCACAGCAGACACATATACACACACACACACACATACACACACAGGGAGTCGTGTGGTAAATCAGCAGGCAGTTGCTCTGTGTAACATTTCAGATAAAAAAGTGTTTTCCCAAGACATCCGAGCCCGAGAGGACTGCAACAACAGTTAATATAACAGATTTATGACATGATGAAAATAATCTATTTAGATCTGTAGTGTAGCCCTTTAAAGTGATGACATTATTTTAATTTGTTAAGGACCATTTTTACATTATTCATATTAATGATTGTTCACTAAGCCTTTTAGTAAAGCACTGGTATCCATATACAAACACACACACACACACACACACACAAACTCCTTAGTTTTACAGCCTTTGAGTTCATGCCATTTATCTCCCCATTGCCATAGAAACGGCATCACAAGGCTCTTTATGACACCATCTCGGGGAGGAGAAGGCCACGGCAAGGCGCCGTGTAAACGGTTGTAAAACAGCCAGTTTGGCTAATTGTAGCTTAGCGCGGGGCTTTGGCGCCAGCGGACCACTGCGGAATTGGAGACAGAGTTGGCGCCAGGTCACCTCTGAGAGGAGAGCGGATGGGGCAGAGGGGGCTGTGGAGTGGTTGAAAGGGTACTAGGAGAGGCAGCTGGCCCTTCCAGTCCCTGTCATTGGCTTTTGATGGGGAAAGACATTGCAACTGCCAATATTGTATTCTTTTATGACAGGAATTTGTTGGAATTCAGACTCTTCTGACATCTGCCAGTCGGGTTTTTGGGCTGTGTTGTGGTAAACAGTTGAGGGCATGGCTATGTGTGTATGTGTTAAAGAGTGAATAAACACCACAATTTCGGTTGGCTTATTAAAACTCGATTGACAATTCACTAGAGGGGTAGCATGTCTTTTACACTCATACCAAAACATTTCCCTGTGCTTTTTTTGGCCTATGGTCAAACAGCTTTAACAAAAGACAGTTGTGAGTTTGATCTTGAGTTTGAGGCCACACTGAAAACTGGGCAAAATTCAAAACTGAACTGTAAGAATGAAATCCTTAAAGAAATCTCCAAGACAGACATTCAAGGAACCCTTTTCCAAATGGCCACTCAGGCCACAGTTGGCTGCACTCACCCACTCCAGAGTAAAATGACCCAGTAAAATAACTCAACCACAGCAGAGTTGAGGGTGGGATCCATATTCCCTGCTCACCCCATCTGGCCAGTTATTCAGCGTCCAGCCATCGTGTTACCCTTTTATTACTTTTGGGTAAGTGGAAGCAGTCCATCTGTTTGTATGTAAAGGGCACCAATGTCCATTGATCCATTATTGATTTATTAAATTACTTAATGTTAATGAAGGTTAATTAAGATGTTGTCTTGCTAATTGTGCTGAGCTAATTTAATCCATCGCTTTATTCAGACAGAGTCATGATGCTGTGTAAGAGGTAGGCTTCATTTGCGGCAGGGGAACAATAGAAGACAGATGACTGCTCCTGCCACTTAACCAGCCGAAGCTTTTCTGGGGTCATCCCTTTTCTGAAAAGAGGCATCAATGTGAATTATGTAATTAAGTTGCTCAGTCTGACCTCTGGGGGATTTAATTAAAACAGAGCACTAAGATTTTTGTACACCTTTGTAACCCAGGAAGACAATTTCTTTTGTCTCTAAACTGAAAAAAAGAATTCACAATGTGAAGGACTGTTTTTTCACTTTCTTTTGTTTGAATCAAGTTAACAGGATACTTCCTTGAAATTGGAAGCTTTTTCCCACGCTGGTCCAGTGACACATTTTGTGTTATTTTCTTTCACTGTTTGTGTCTTCTGTATCTTGCCACTTGCCGGAACATCTGATTACATCAGACGGTTACTGTTTCATAAGCCACAACTCTGGTTGTTCCCGTTTTCGCTGATAGAAGGGATGGATTTCAGTGTCAGCCAGCTAATCCCGAGAGCCCCAAACAGCAAAACAGTTCTTCCCTAAACAAACAGCAAGCCCTGTGGGATACTTTCTCACAATTTTTCACTCACACACACACATACACACACACACACAGGCTTTGGCCAGGTGACCCTCTCCCCCTGTCCTGATAGGCAATCTCTTCCTGTGAAATCAGTGCTGGACCTCAGGATTAGATACAGTGGCCTCTCTCTCTCTCTGTCTCTCTCTTTCTCTCTATCTCTCTTATCTGCACTGTGAGAAATCACCTCTGTAAGGGACCTGTCCTGGGTGGAGAGGGCCCCACAGCATACCACAACTCAACACTACACTGGCCTAGAGCATGTGCCTTTTGTAACCATGTGGTTATGTCATAGCTCTGGTATCATAACATGGGACTTGCTTACGGAAGTTAGGTGACATTCTCTGTCTTGCATTACAACATTACACATTTGTTTTTGATTTTGTTTGCTTGTAAATATGAGCATTTGGGTCATGAGATCCTGGGACACACAAATGAGTGAGAAGACTGGCTTGACTTGGTAGAGCCCTACACACACACACACACACACACAGACAGACACTCGCACACATAAAGTTATAGTGTTCTCCTTTAAACATGTATTTGTGTAATTTGGGAGCCATTACTCCTAGTTGTTTCCTCGTTCACCATGACTTTTTGGGCAATAAAGCATCTGTATTTCTTTTTACTTTTCACTACGCACGTAGTGACAGTGGTGTTCTCCAGGGGGCAGCGTTGAGCCAGGTATCCCCCTCTCTCTCACAGAGCTTAAACATCAGTGGCACTTTACCCCTGCTTCGGCACCAATCAGAATAATGAGCCATTACAGGGTCCTGGAGGGCTCCTCCCGTGGTGGCCCCGGCCTTGCTCTCTGGGCTCCTCTGGGAGACCAACCTGTGCTGCTGCTGCTTTAGCTGGGGGTGGGTGGGGGGTCAGGAAAGTACGGGTGCCCTGGTGCCTTGCCCTTCCTCTCATTGGCTCTGCTCTGCCCAGCCAGGCCAGCGGCGCACCAGGCCGCTTTCATTCGCCTAATAGAAGAATCACTTCATTGTTGCCCCCCCTCATTCGTTTGGATTTGCGTGTGTGAGTAGGGGTGTGTGTGAATGTGTGCTCTGTACATGCCCAGCACACCCCAATCCCACCCCACTCCACCCCACCCCATTTGCCCTCTGTCACGGGGAGCAGTTTTAGTGAGAGCTGAGGGGGTAATAGAAGCAATTTCCTGGTGGAGTCTGAGTCGTGGCGGGGCATGTTTTTAGCCCCTGTGATTATCAGGCCTGATCCAGTACCAGTGGGCTACTGGTCGCCACCTTAAACTTAAGACAAGCACAGCCTGGTGTCAATGGGTGTGTGTGTGTGTGTGTGTGTGTGTGTGTGTGTGTGTGTGTGTGTGTGTTTGCAGCACGCCCCTGCCCGGCTACAGGACAAGGCCCTCTGTGTGTGTGTGTGTGTGTGTGTGTGCATGTGTGTGTGTGTGTATGTGGGTGGGTGTCACTTCTGGGCTGTCTGGTCTGGCTCAGACGTAGGCACAAACACACCATGGTGGTTTCGAGTGATCTAGGGCCACAGCCCTTTGTCTCTAGGCCAAGTGGGCCTGCAGGGGGCAGTAGTGTTGCACTTTTCAGCCAAGGGAAGCCTCAAAGGCCAGTGAGCCCAGCGCAAGCGAGAGTTCAGCTCAATCACTGCCTCGCACGAAACCTGGCTCAGCACACACTTTGTTTTCACTCTGATTTTTGTACTCAGAGCATGAACTCCTTCTCAAATGGCAAATGACATTCTCAACTTGCTTGTATTTTTGACTAGTTTGCATGGCACATGCAAATATACCACATTGCAGTCCCACCACAGGGATTTCATTATTTAATCATTTGACTGAGTGTAAAGTGTGTATTTTGTTGCATATTATAATCTCTGATAGATAAGAGATAGAATTTTTTAATTTATCATTTTATCAATGAGAATTGTGAAAAAAGTAATTAGTATGTAGCTCACACTCAAAACCATATGAGGTTGACAGCTTTAACAAAATGTCAGTCAGAGCTCAGTTTAATGCACTCCATGTTGGCATCAGTATTTGGAAGCAGAGAAGGGGTGACTATTTCCAGACTCTCAGTTGAAGTGTAAAGTGCTGGATTTTACCAGCCACCTGCTTGTTGAGGAGTAAAACATGGGTTGTGTGTGTGTGTGTGTGTGTGTGTTAGCAGTTGTATTCACAACAAGTTAAATGTTAGAGCTTGTCCTTCGGCCAGAGGGATGTGTAGACAGTATACATTTAGCATGAATGTAATTCCATTGTAAAGGAAAATAAATGTGTTGGTTTGTATGTATTTGTGTTTGTGTGTTGTTGTGAGTTTTTTTGTTGTAACGTGTTTATGTGTACACTTGGACACACAGACACACACACACGCACACAGAGACACACACACACACACACACACACACATACACAAACACACCCTCCTTTCTCTTTCTTTAAAGTGTGTTTGTCTGGTCCACTACAATCTGTTGAGAACTCTCCGACTCTCCCTCCCCTTTTCTGGTGCTCTTCTCCCCCCTGCCTGTCCTGTGGGTTGCATACTCCCACCCCCTTCTGCCTGCAGGATCTGAAACTAGATGATAAGGCAAGACGCTGAGGGACCCTTGACTGGACTGGTCTTCACTGGCCTGGACTGACTCCAACTCCAGCACTTCTCCTTCTGAGGCTTCTACCCCACAGCACCCAGCTAGTTGCTCCAGGGAAAGTCAAAGATCAAACTCCCAGCCCTTTAGAGCACATAGTGCTTCAGGTTCCTGGTATTGTTTCACCAATGCATACAGCCAAGCAAACCCACCCACCCCTCTCCAAACACACACACACACACACACACACACCCCTCAGGCAAAGTCTTACTACAGACTACGGAACGATTCATCCCAACTATTTATTGAATTTTGCGCTGTGCAGCGGTGCGCTAGGCTATGCTTTAGCCTGTTGCTCTGCCAAGAGGCGCATTCTTTTGGTGTGATGGTAAGGGGATGGAGCGTGCCGCGGTGTACATTATGCGAGGGCCCAGATGGTGATTTATGTGGTGTGACACCCGCACGTAATCAAGCTCCCACTGAATCCCCCCCTTCATGAAACATAAATAGGCTTAATGGATGTGGGCAATTGCCAGCTTTGAAATGGATGGGTGGTTGTACCTGGAAATACTGTGAACTAAATGGGCTAAGCGGGAGGACTGGCAAGCCAGGGGATAGAGAGAGAGAGAAAAGAAAGGGAGGGAGGGAGAGAGAGAGAGAGAGGGAGAGAGAGAGGATGCTTTTTCATTTTCCCTTTCTGAAGCACTATTCCAGTCATGGGCTCATGGTGTTTGTGGGTGAAATTGGGTGTGTGTATATGAAGTCAGCAGTCGGGGGGGGCGGATAAGACGTAAGGAGGTGAAATTGTGTGTGTGTATATGAAGTCAGCACTCGTGGATGGGGGGTGGGAGACCTAAGAAGAAGAAGAAGGGGAGCGCTGCCAAGTTTGTTCACGGTGTACTTGCCGATAGAGTACTAATGTGTTTATTTAAAGGAGTGTGCTTGAGAAAGCTGTGGCTTGATTACAGGGGGTGTGAGAGGGGAAATGGGGTGAGAACGGGCAACCAAGTGCTCAGAACAGAGAGATAGCCAACAAGGATATCCCACCTCACCCTAGGATAACTATACAGTCATATTGCATATGGTCCCTCATTATATACGTCTCTACTTATATGTGCATGTGCTTGCTTTGCTATTGCTATGAGTATTTGTCAGCCCTTGTCCACCATCATGGTAAACTCAGTCCTTATCACCAACCACAGAATATCTCTCAGTGGCTCAGTGTTGCCATTTGTTTGTCTGTTTATATCATTTTGTGTGTGTGTGTGTGTGTGTGTGTGTGTGCGTTGTGTAGGTGTGGTTGGGTGTGTGTATGTGTGTGTCTGTGTGTGTGTGTATGTGACCATGGAAGAGGAGAAAGTTGCCCCGACTGGTTCCATTTGCCTATCCATTAATCAGGTGCCAATCTAAAGTGCTGGAGGCCTTTATAATGGTGGTGTGTCTGTGGTGTGTGTAGGAGCAGTGGTGGACTTAGCTGACCTCTTATCAGGAGGGCTTGACTCCCCCGGGCTGGTGTTGAAGGACTGTCCGTGCCGGACGTGAGGCGCGGTGACAGGAACACAGCGAACCTCAGCACAGAGCCTCCTTGTTGTCCGCTAGCCAGAATTGGAGCACCCTTCCAGTCTGGCAGTGCAAATTGGTGTGTGTGTGTGTGTGTGTGTGAAGTCAGTTTTGCAATTTTTTTGTGTGTGTGTGTGTCTGAGTTAATGTGTTCTTTTATGTGTGTGCGTAAGTCAGCAAACATGAGAGTAAGTGTTTGTGTGTAAGTGTGAGAGAAAGAAAGAGAATGTGTGTGTGTGTGTATTTGTGTTGAAAAGTGTTCTGCTGTGTGTGTGTGAGTAAGTGAATGTGTGTGTGTGTGTGTGTGTGTGTGTGTGTGTGTGTATGTGTGTGTGAGCCCACTTAGTGCAAGTGGCCTGCCTGGCTGGTGCATCCGGGCTGCCCTCTTGGGACGTGTTTCTGACAAGACGGGATGGAGAGGGTGGGTGGGTGGGGTGGAGGACGGACACAGAGAGAGAGAGAGAGAGAGAGAGAGAGAGAGAGAAAGAGAGTGGCGGCTGACAGGCTGTCTGAGTGTCGGCCAACAGCCAGCGGAAAACTTCCATGCACCTCAGCTCCAGAGCAAAAGCAGACATGAGCATTTACCTCCCTCTCTCTCTCTGTCTCCCCCCCCCCTCTCTTTCTGTCATTTGATTTTTTGACACACCTTGCATGTCTGTGGAGGGGCTTTTAAGGCCAGCGCTGTTTGAGTGCAGAACCACGGCACAGAGAAATGGGGTGGAGGAGGCAGAGGAGAGAGAGAGGGAGAGAAAGAGAGAGAGAAAAAACATCTGAACGACAACAAGGACTCCATTCTGCTTCTTTTCATTTTCCAGCCGTCCTAACATGAGGAAACACAGGTGTCTGACACACACACACACACACACACACAGCAGAGAGGTTTCTATCTTTCAAAAACACACTCATGTACACACAGCCCAGAGGGTTCTCTATCATTCACGCACGCACGCACACACACACACACACACATACACTCCTACTACCTGCACAAACGCTTACTCCAGCAGCATATCCTGTTACACTCGGGAACTCCAGTCGCCTCACATCTGCGAGGGTGAAAACAAGTGAGCTTTTCTCTGCTGCGGTCAGTCAGAGCGGCACTGAGTACTCACAGGCCCGTCAGCTGTCAGCCCCAAGCCGGCAACAGCACCGAGCCTCAGCACCGAGCACTAGGTTTCCCCAGGCTCCATCCCATATTCCAGTATGGTGCGTGTAGAGGACGGCATTTGGAGAGAGCGTTTCTTTGTTTGTTTTGTTTTTTTGTTTTTTTCCCAAGCGGCCCTAGTCCCGCGTGCAAAACCACAGCCGGAGCGTGTTTAACAGGTCTGCTGGGGGGGGGGGGCATGCCTACACACACACACACATGCACACACAACAGCACCGCCACCCCACACATTCCTCTCTTAAGGACCCCAGTATACACCTGCAAGCCTACACACACACACACACTGCACAAACACATGTGCTCACACACATTGTCAGAGCGTCTGTCCATTTCTCTCCTTCCTGGCCTCCCTCAAGGGTTCCGCCTCTCCCACTGGCAGGCACTCACATGCACACCAGATTGGTGACCTCCGACCTCTCACCTCACTCTCTTCACCTGTGCACTGTTAATGGGTCAGTTTGTTAGCAGGCTGCAGCAGAGGAATGTGCTCTCAGAACACGCAATGCTGCCACATGTATATACAGACACGCTGACACACACACACACACACACATACACACACACACACGCACAAATACGTATGCACACAGATGCTGACACACACACACTGACATACACACACATGCTGACATACACACACACACACACTGACATACACACACATGCTGACACACACACACACACACACTCACACACACATATTTGCACCTGTGCCATGAAAGTGCGAAAGAATGAGCTGTCTGCATATGTGTGTATTTGGACTCGGAGGAATAAAAGGAATAAAAAAAGATGAGGCAAGAAGAAGAGAGAGAGAAAGAGAGAGAGAGAAAAAGGGAGAGCTTTGGAGCCCTGATACAATGCTAGGCCTATTGTGTGGACCACCCACCTCTGATATCTGTGTCTCTGTCCCTAAGAGCCAACTTCCCTACTGTCACTAATCCATCCTTAAACACACACACACACACACACACACACACACACACTCACATACATACACACACACACACTCCACTTCCACTACCACCACACACTTCACCACACATACGCGAATACCCTCCTGCCAAATCCTCTCTGTGGCCAACAGCCTCTGTCTTTTTTGCTCTTAATAATCATTGCACACACTCACAACACACTCACACACACACACACACACACACACACTCACAGACACTCTCACACAGACAGACACTCTCAGAGGCACTCACTCTCTCTCTCACACACACACACTCACAGACAATAAGAAATCACACAAACACACTCACATGCACACATAGACACGCATGCACACACACACACACTGTTTGTCAACTGCTGTCATCTTTCTTAATTTCTCTCTCCCCTGGCCCCAGCCACGCCACTCTCTCCCTCTCTGGATCTCATTACCAAACAGCACCGGCCATTGTAGCACCACAAACACACAAGGAATCCAAACAGCCAGCAGTCATTACGGGAATAGGAATGTTTGGTTCCTCCCGATGTCACAAACCAGATACCGCGCTCAGTAAAGCACCCCTGAGTAATGAGCCGCAAATGACCGCCTCTTCCTAGCAGAACGATTCTCTCAGACAGGCACAGACACCATTTTCCATCTTAAAAAAAAAAATAGAAAGAAAGAAAGAAAAAAACATTTCTTTTTAGGAGGATGTGAACCATCTGTGCTCCCTTGTTGCCTTGTGCTCCCTGGCATGGCGCCATGTTTTTGGACTCATGGCTGTTGTGGTCAGTTTGTCCTGTTGTATCATACATGGGGAAGGACGAAGGGAGCTCTGTGTCACCAGATCCAGGCTCGCTCTCACAACACTGACCCACAGCCAAGATCGGTTAGCCTTGGTTAGCCTAAGGTTACTCAACAACATCCTCCACACCGCAACACACAGTATCGCACCACACAGTATCGCACCACACCACGATACACCACAACCACAGCACAGCACAGCACAGCACAGCGTAACCCTAGCCAGATCAGATAGGGGCTGACCATGAGACGGCTCGCTCCTGGGCTCTGGTGCCGACTGGCGCCAGGTCAAGGCTAAAGCCTCTCGTCTCTTCCCTGTCTCATCTGCTATCTAAGCTCCGACTCTGAGCTGGAGTCTCAGGCTTTGGAGGTGTCTGGGCAGTTATGGTCCTATTTCCCCCATCACCACTATATATACAATACATTTGAAAGACTGGTCAGTCTTTCTAGAATATTCACTGTGCTGTTGTATCTGGAGTAGCCAGTTCCATTCACTATCATGGAAGCTAACTGTTGGATTTTAACACTGTGTGACTTAACCTGTCTGTAACCTATCTGGTATAGCCTCCCCATGACTCCCCTACTGGGCTTTGGGGACAATTGTAGTCTTGCACCACCATGACCATATGCATCTTGTGTGTATGGGTGTAGAAAGGCCACCACCACCACCACCACCACCATGTCTCGTGTCCTCTGTATTACTGCCTCTGTCCTTAGGGTGGATGCTTTTTGGTGTGTGTGTAGCCTGCTAGGCTGAGGCTGCTGGAGAGGACTGCCATCCTGCCTGGGCCTCCACCCAACCACCCCCACCCCCTCTGTGGAGCAAGCAGTGCCCTCCAGTTTTAGTGCACCTGTGTTGGGATTGGAGTGTGTGTGTGTGTGTGTGTGTGTGTGTGTGTGTGTGCGTGCGTGTGTGTGTGTGTATGTGTGTGTGTGCGCTCTCAGGCCGGTGCGAAACGCTGAGCTCAACACACTCTCCGATGACCCAGCTCAGATGGAATGGCATCGGGTACATTTTCCTCTAACGGCCCCAGCTCTGGTCCTGTTCCCTCCCAGCAACCCCACCCTCACCTCCTCCGCCTAAATCACACCTCAGACGTGGCCTTTCATATTCTGCCCGGCGTGTCATACAGCGTGTGGCATGAGTTCACTTCCCCGAAGCCTTCCAGTGGATGTTTGCTTAGGAGTCGGGCACAGGGCTGCATTTGGTCAAATGGAAGTGATGAGGATGTGTTTATGTTACTGGTATAACCGTAGGGTGAGTTGGGGGGGTGGGGGGGGGGCACTGAATGTTGTTTGTTTAAAGGGCGCGTTAACTTTTTTTAAACTCATGTTTGTTTCTGTATTTTTTTTTTATTATTTTGCAAAGCTGTTCCATCATCAGATGTCATTGTTGATGTACTTTTGCTGATCTCTCTCTCTCCCTCTCTCTCTGTATGTGTGTGAGTGCGTGTGCGAGTGTGTGTGTGTGCGTGTGTGTGTGTGTGTGTGTGTGTGTTTATATAGGCGTTGTGTTGGTAAAGGTGGTGCTGTCAGAGTGTGTGATTTCCCATAAAGTGCAATACCAAAATAGACACATCATTTGTCCACTGAATAAATGTTCACATACAGGGTGAAGAGTGTCTGTGTGTGTGTGTGTGTGTGTGTGTGTGTGTGTGTGTGTGCGCGCGTGTGTGTGTGTGTGGCATAGCTGAGGGGAAAAGCTTACCTTGGCCACTGGTCTCTCCAGCAGCAGCAGGTGCTAATGAGCTTTACTGTAAAAGAGTGCTATTTTGGTAATCAGTTCTTACAAGACACACACAAACACACACACACACACACACACACACATACGTACACACACTCACACATGCAAGCACATGAACATGCGTCTATACTCACAAAAGCACACACTTCCCTGGAACCTTATCACCTATTGAAGGTGCTTTAGGGCATTTGGCAGTGCTGAATGACATCACCCCAGATGGCAACACGTTTTCCTTGTGTGGGTATTCATGCGTCAATATGTGTAAATGTTTGTATATGTGTGTGTGTGTGTGTCCACTCATTTGTGTGTGTGTATGTGTGTGGGTGCACACATGTGTGTGTGTGTGTTGTGTGCAAGGCTGAGTATGTGCTTTGTGTTTGTGAGTGTGTAAAAATGTATGTGTTTGTCTGTGTGTGTGTTTGTGTGTGTGTGTGTGTGGAGGAAGTCTGTCACTGCCCATAATGAGCACTTAACCGCAGCTAGACAAGTGAATCACCCCCCGTGCTGGTCCAAACCTTATCAGGAGCTCCAGCCTTCTCTGCACGCTCACACACACTCACACACACACACACACTCACCACATGCACACACACACACCCATATCAGCTCACATTCCACACCTTGTGCAGAGATTCACCGCAGCCCATGTGTATTTGGGACCTCGCTGTAAGGCAATCTGCCGCTCCTCTGAGTCTCATTCGCACTACTCTAATGTGTGCGTTCACGGCTTAGTGTTCAGCTGAGTCACCAGTTAGACAGGGCTTGTTGTTTGAAACAGTATATGTATGTGTCTGTGTGTGCTGCATGTCTGTATGTGTGGTTATGTGTGTGTCTGTGTTTGTTTGTGTTTGTGCCCATGCCTGTGTGTGTCTGTGTGTGTGTATTTGTGTGTGTGTGCGTAGAGTGTGTTAGTGTGTGCATGTCTGTGCATGTGTGTGTGTGTGTGTGTGTGAGTGTGTAAGAGTGTACATGTCTGTGCATGTGTGTGTGTGTGTGTGTGCATCGGTCTCTGTGTGATAGGGCAGGCAATCTGTGACTAATCGGCAGTAGTAGTAAGGTGTGTCTGTGTTTGTGTGTGTGTGTAAGAGAGAGAGAGAGAGAGAGAGGGTGGGAGGGACAGAGAGAAGGCTCTTTCCCGCCAAAAGTCTCCCGCTGGCGCCCATCCCCCACACCCCCTCCCCCCCCCCCTCCTTTCTCTGCCTCAGATGACCTTTGCTCTCTCCCTGTTGACTCAAGAGGAATGAAGACTCACAAAGTGCTCCTCATGCCTCAAGCGCCACATAGCTTTACAGATGGGGTGTGTGGCCAGGGGGGGGGTTGTATGTGTGTGTGTGTGTGTGTGTTTGTGTGTGTGTGCTGCAACACACAACTGGACAGTCAAGACAAGATGGTTGCCTGGGGCGACAAGTGTACGTTACTGAGCATACACTATGGTTGTGCAACGCCCCTGGCAGCGTGTAAACGGTGAGCGCAGAGAAGGCAATGGTGCAATGGGGCTGCTGATTGTGTTTGCTCTTGCATAAGTGTGTGTGTGTGTTCTCAATGTAGGTCACTGCTTCAGTTTAACGGTAAGGGCACGAGGCAAGGATCTTTTTTCCCTTTTGTTATCTGCATGCTTTTGCTGAAGTTATGGATGATATTTCCTGACCTGGCGTGCTGGGATATATATGACGTGCGTGTGTGTGTGTGTGAGTGTGATATATGCATGTATTAGATATTAGAGGCATGAACACCAATCTCTTTCCCTCCTTCTACATCACTCTCCTTCCCTCCTCTCTCTGTCCTCTTCTTTTTTCTCTCTTCACCCTTCATTCATTTATTTATCATTTTACCCTTGTTCATCCCCATTTATGTTCTTATCTGCCCGACCCCTTTCACTTCGGCTCCTTCAGTCACCCACCCCACCCTGTCATCCGTGAAACTCTTTCTTAAGGAGCCTTTACTCACTCATGCTCTCCATTTCAATTTCTCTCAATTTCTCTCTCTCTCTGTCCATCTCTCACTCTCTTGCCTCATCACTTCAGTTTGCAATCATTTACTCACTCTTTCTCTCTGTGGGCGCTCCATCACACAATGAGCTCATTCACTCAAAAGCACTGCACACACACACACACACACACACACTATCCACAATCATAGACACGGTCCGCTCCTTCGAGTTAAACAGTCTGTACATTTCTTCATACCACCACACAGTGCATTATTTGTGTCTCCCCTCACAATAGCCTTTGGTCACACTTGCCACACAAATGAATTCACATGAGAGGGGGGGCAGCTCCTTCAAATGGAACTAGTGTTCATTCTCATTTCACTTTGAGAATGGAGACGCTGGGTAAGAGTCTGCCATGTGTCCGACAGCATGTCCATTTAAAAGTGTTCTGTGTTTGTGTGTGTGTGTGTGTGTGTGTGTGTGTGTGTGTGTGCGTGTGTGTCGACCAGGCTCCAGCCCAAAGCCACCACACTCATCAGCCTCTGTGTCGGTAGCTGCAGAGGTAATGACTAATAAATAAATAAATAAACACGAACACGCAAAACTTAACCCTAAGTTACTCTAGGGGAGACTGGCCCTGAACAATTGATAGTTGACAAAATGTAAGTCGCTTTGGATAAAAGTGTCTGCTAAATCCATAAATGTAAATGTAATCTTCCATAGTCTCTATATGGGAAGGAGAGGCAGTACTGGAGAGGAGTGAGGTGGTGAGGGGGAGATGGAGTCATACATCCCCAGAGAGACCCCCCTAGGGAGTTTGGGGGAAAAAGATAACAGTGTTGCCCCCCAGGGGAGGTGCCTTGGCAGTTGTGTTGGAGCACCCATCGTCTGGGCCCTCTGGAGAAAGACGTCTATTCAGCAGAGACATTTGCGTAGATATATTTGTGTTTGGGGAGGAGGCTTGGGGCATAGGCATCTCTAGTCATGACATTCCATTGCTCTATGATAGCACACACACACACACACACACACACACACACACTCGCCCTTGAAGATAGGGGCATGTGGGCTTGGTGCATGATGTCATCCATGCTCAGGGAGGATTTGGAGAAGATCAGTCCCCATCCCTCTTCTACACCCCCACGCTCGGAAGCCACTGGCATTGACCAGACAAAACCCCCCTTTATGTGCCCAGACCTGCTCAGCCTGAAGGGCCCAGCAGAGACTGGCAGCACAAATTTTGCCCGCCCGCCTACCTTTGGTTCCTGCCAGCCTCTGCCCACTGCTGCATTCTTCCTGCTACATAGATACACACATAGTGTGTGTGTGTGTGTGTGTGTGTGCACTAGCTCATGAAGATGAATGTGTACACCAACTACATGGAGGCAAGGGGGTGGGGGGGGGGGTAGTTTGCCATTCTGCTCTCTCAAACAAAGGGCCATTGTCCACTGGCCTGCACACGTCAACAATGGTCTGATTGACAGGTGGTTCTGAGCCCTTGAGTGAGAGAGGGGGAGGGGATGGTGTGTGTGTGTGGGGTGCTCTTTATTGTAAGACATAAACAGCTCTCTTTCTCTCTCTCTCTCTATCTGTCTATCTCTCTCTCCCTCCCTTTCACTCCTTCTCTCTCTTTCTCCTGGCAAGACCTGCTTCGGCCCCTCTGAGGCTATTGACTCACAGATCACCCAAACTACAATCTTTCTCTCTTTTTCTCACCGTCTCTCTTTTTCCTTATCTCCTGCATCAACCTTTCTCTTTTCTTCTATTTCTCCTTCCCTTTTTCCCCCTCTTGCTCCTTTATTTCACTGCCTTGCTTGCCTTTCTC
Organism: Tenualosa thibaudeaui; assembly: GCA_027481765.1. Classification (NCBI taxonomy): domain Eukaryota; kingdom Metazoa; phylum Chordata; class Actinopteri; order Clupeiformes; family Clupeidae; genus Tenualosa; species Tenualosa thibaudeaui. Next base: position 22,379,284 of record JAIFZK010000007.1, read on the forward strand.
TCTCTTTCTCTCTTCTATCTCTCCCTGTTTATATTTATGTTTGGGCAGACATCTTGAGGAGTGGAGACATTGTGTCTTTCTGCAAGCCCCAGTATAGCTTACAAAGTGCACAGGTGCCCTTAGGGGTGTACTCTAATCATCCCAGACTCTCTTCCAGAGGCATTGTGTGTGTGTGTGTGTGTGTGTGTGTGTGTATGTGGGTTTGTATTTGTGTGTGTATGTTTGTGTGTGTGTGTGTGTGTGTCTGTGTGCATGTGTAAGGTACATCTGTGTGTCTTGGAGTATGTGTGTCTTCTGTTCAGGGCAAGTTCTCTGTTGGTCGACTTACTCGACATCTCACTATGTCTGTCTTGTCTCCCTCTGGGTTCTAAAGCGTAGCCTATAGTTTTTGTGCTGGTGGCTGATGGAGCAAGAGAAGTGCTCGTGAAGCAACAAGCCCTGTGAGGGGCGAAGACAGTACGAGCGAACCTGCCCTGGGATTATTACAGTGTCGGTCTGAACGCTTGCAGATGTGTGACACTGTCTGCTGCAGTTTGGATCTCTCCATCTGGACACACACACTCCTCCCCCTCACACTCCACTCCTCTCCTCTCCTGCCAGCTTTGCATGGCCATGGATGTGTGTGTGGGTCAAGTGAATTCACTGCATGCTGCATGGAAAAAAGTGCTGCTTTAAGACAGATGGTGAGTGTGTGTGTGTGTGTGTGTGTGTGTGTGTGCGTATGTTTTGAGGGCAGCCATTCCATCAGTTGCCTTGAAGTCTTAAAAAACAGGTGATCATTGTCTGCCAGTCAACCAATCACTCCACCGTGTCAAGTGCAGCCGTGGTCACCACTATATCATTAGCGCAGCTTTGCTTGGAAGTCCCCGCAAGGGTGAGGGACGGGAGGGGGGGCCTGAGAGTGGTGATGGTGGTGGATAGTTGTAGAGCAATGCGGTTGAACAGGCTCATTCTTTTTTCCAGACATTACTGGTATTTACAGTACTGTTTGCAAGGCCTTGTGTGCTTGCAAAGCAAAACAAAAGAAAACATCTATTTAAAAAAAATGTGAAAAAATACAACAAAACAAAACAAAAACTCAAAGTAGTTTAGCAGAAGTTTGCTCCATCCAAGGGTCTTTAGCCTCTGTGTCCTCTTTTCTTTCCCTGTCTCTCCTCTTTAGTAATTAGATTTCAATCCAGCATGTCATTTCTAATAAAGAACAAGTGCTGGGAGCAGAACATCAGAGAGAGGGAGTGAGAGAAAGAGAGAGAGAGTGGAGTGAGTGAATCAGAGAGAGAGAGTGAGCAAGAGAGAGAGAGAGGAGTGAGTGAATCAGAGAAAGAGAGAGAAAGGGGTGGGGGAATCCCACTGGGAGATCCCCGCTTCTCTTCCCCCTGCCTCTTGAAAAGGAAGGACCTGCATCCCAGCGCTCCCCTCCTCTCTGTCCAATGCTCTGCCAGCTGTACTGTCAGCAAACGGTGATGCCAGGGGGGGTCAAGGGTCACACGCTGGGGAGGCCCAGCTGTTCACTCCTTTTTTTGCCTTTCACTCTCAGTCTTCTCTTTGTATTCTTTTATCTCTCTCTTATTTTACCTTTCCCCACTTTTCTCTCTTGCTAAGTCACTCACTCTCTCTCTTTCTCCCTCCCTCCCCTCTCTCTCTCTCTGCCCCCTCGTCTCCCCTTGTCCTGTCCTGTCTGTCTCTATCTATCTGCCGTGCTGCGTGTCTTTGTCAGAAGCTGTTCAGCGAAGTGTGTCGTGGTGGCCTGCGATCACAGCGTGTGCACCGCGGGCCCTTTGTGCCGAGGTCTGTGTGGCAGCAGGTCATCCGCTGGGGCCTTGTAGCCGGCCCCTTTGAAGAAGAGGAGTCAGTGGGGATACACTTTGGGGGGTGGGAGGATTGGACCAATGCAGAGCAGAGCAAGGAGGTTTTTTGGGGAACAGGAGGGGTGGGGGGTGGGGGGTGAGGGAGTGAGGGAGCGGTGGGAGGGCCGAGCATCAGGACCCATGCACAGTGCTGTGATGAAGATATCTAATACCCTCTCAAAGGCGCACAGCTTGGCTTTGAAGGCCAGGATAAAAAGGGCCAGAACTCTTGGGTCCACAGAGAGAGAGAGAGAGAGAGATAGGGAGAGAAGAAGAAAGAGAGAGAGAGGGAGAGATGGAGAGAGAGAGAGATGGGGGAGAAAGAGAGATGGGAAGAGAGAGGTAGATGGGGAGAGAGAGATGAGAAAGAAGGGAGAGAGGGAGAGAGACAGAGAGAGATTGGGAGAAAGGAAGAGAGAAAGGGAGAGAGAGATGGGGAGAGATAGAGCAAGAGATGGGGAGAGAGAGATAGAGACAGAAAGAGATTGGGAGAGAAGAAAAGAGAAAGAGAGAGATGGGAGAGAGAGAGAGACAGAGGGACAGAGATGCCTAGAAGGAACATCCAGACAAAATCAGAAGGCGAGGAGCTCTGATTGAAAAAGCCAATAGGGGGAATGAAGAGAGAGTGAGAACACAAGACGCTGATGAAGAGGAGGATTCCCAACGCAGTCCTCATCATTGGACACTGGAGCATCCCTTTCTCACGCTTCTTTCCTGTCTCCCCAGTGTGGCTCCGTCTTTGCTGCTGAATGGCACTGGCGTGTCAGCCTCGCCCGTCGGTTCCCACAGCATCGCACGCGGCTAGCTGAGCTCAGCAGCTCTCCTCTGTCATTATGCCTTGAGACGTGTGAGCCCACACAGTCTCTCAGACACTCAGATAAGGTCCCCATTATGAGTCTAAAAGGTCTTGGCATGGAAATGCATGACGCACGTCTCACCGGGCATCTGAGTGTGTGTGTGTGTGTGTGTGTGTGTGTGTGTGTGTGTGAGTGTGTGTCAACATGTGTGCTTTGCATGAGCAAGTATTCACCAGGGCCCAGGTCAATGCCATGCTTTTACAAGGGCCCGGTGTGGGGGCGTCGCGGGCCGGGACCAGGGAAAGAGGGCCCGTTGTGGCCGGTGGGCAGGGAGAGTGACCCCGTGACCGGCCCGGGCGAAGGGCCCGCAGCCTCCAGTCTCCATTGAAACCTCCAAGACCAAGCGGCCCTTTGTTACGACTCCAAGTTTGTTCTCCACCGAGCATTATTTGAATACTGGGAAAATTCAGCAAACGTAGGATTGGCACGGCTGTGTTACAATACGAGGGCTCTGTGGGCATAGAAATGTCGTCCATTTTTTTCCCCCCATCCGTTTCACCCTATTCAGTAGTATCAGCATATCTCCCTCACTGTCCTCTGGGTTAGGCACAGAAAGTACACTTTAGCACAGAGCTGGAGTGTTCACGTTACAAAGGCTTTTCACTTTATCTTGGGCAGTCAGTACATTTGTATTTTCTTCCAGTTTTTATTTTTTCAATTTTTGCTTGACTGTGTTTTCGTATTCTTTTGTGTTGCATGTGATGTTTAAATACGGCTGTTAGTTTATCTAATTTTGTACTAATTTTGTGATTGTGATTTTCTGCTTTGTTTTTCTGTACATGCCAAGACACTCGTGCCATTCCTGCTTTATTTTTATTAACCTGTCTTGTCTTGTCAGTTCTCTAGAGTACATTACTAGAACTCGCATCTTCTTTCAAGGAACCCACAACACATTTTTGTCCTGTCAAAAATAATAAACAAAACAGCTCCTCAGGCTGTGAAATACTGAACATTTTTTAAGACCTAGCAGTTGTCTACTACGAGTGAGCCACCCTGGCTTGCAAACAAAAAAGGCTCTGCCTTTACACGGCAAAAGCCCTGCACAGAGAGGGCTGAAATGTTCAGTCTTAAAGACTATGATTTAACTATGGCCTAGGAGCTTCAGGAATACTCTGTGAAAATGCCAATTGTAGGCTATAATTAGTTTGGCTAGTGTCTCCAGTCTAGAGGTTTGAGCTTGGGGGGGCTATAAGACAGAGAGAGAGAGAGAAGGAGGGGTGCTTAGGGTGATTGTCTGTTGTGAACAGGCTAACTGTTACAGTATGGGTGATTGTATGGCCTAAAAGTCTTGGCTCCGGCAGATTTTTACTGGCAGCCCATAATGAGGCCAATCTGAGCGTCGGAGGTGCTGGGGTGTCGGGTTTCACTGGGAACAATAGATGTGTCAGCTGAGTCAGCACTCTGGGCGCCCTCCAAGACTGGCCAACCAATCAGAGGTCTCCAGCTGCTGTGCTCTCTCTCTCTCTCTCTCCCCCCCTCCTTCCCCATACTATCAGCCTTTGGCCAGGGGGAGTGTGTTTGTTTCTGTCTCTCTATTAGTATGTATGTGTGAGAGTGAGAGAGAGACCCACACAGAGAGAAAAAGAAAGAAAGAGAGAAAGAGGGGTTTGAGTATGTATATACACTATTATGTCCATGTTATAGTACCCTTGGCACATATTTTTAAATCGGAGAGAGGGCTTTATTCTGTAAATATGAACAGTCTAAAACATAAACACTGACTGGGAAAAAACCTGATAAGTGTAAGTAATGTTTTCTGGTTTCTTAAAGAAAAAACATCTCATAAACGTCTCTTATAAAGTTTGCCTGTGTATGTCTGTGTGTGTGTGTGTGTATATATGTGTGTGTGCGTGTGTGTGTGTGTGTGTGTGTGTGTGTGTGTGTGTGAATGCAGTTTTCTTTTATTTTTTTGTACAGAAACACAACAAAGGATGTGGGTTTCCCCGTCTACACCTGGTGTAATGCTGAGTTCCGATCACTCTCTGACACTGAGACATTTAGACCCCCCCCCCACACATACACACAGACACACACACCCCTCACCATCAAAATGCACACATTGCATGCGTACCCACCCACGCAGCTACCTAACTAGTTAACAAGAAAACCTTGAGTTCCTGTGCACCTCTCACATCTGCCCCCCAAACATCCTGCCTTTTCAGATGTCAGTGATGTGATAGTCCATGAGTAGCATGCAGCATACATTGCTCATACACACACACACACACACACACACTCACAGGAAGATGGCACTGGGAATTGAGGGGGTGTATGTAGACCCTCAAACTCAGCCCCCATGACTGTACATGAAGGAAGAAGTATAGACAGACAGTTGGAGAGTTCAAGTGTGTGTGTGTGTGTTTGTGTGTGTGTGTCCTAGGTTGTTTGAGATAGACAAAGAAAGAAGTATAGACAGAAAGAGGGAGGGTTTGTGTATGTGTGTGTGTGTGTGTGTGTGTGTGTATGCATGTGTGTGGGTGTGTTTGTGCGTGTGTGTGGGTGTGGGTGTGTTTGTGCATGTGTGTACGTGTGGGTGTGTTTGTGCGTGTGTGTGTGTGTGTGTGTTCTGTGTTGTTTGATACAACAAAAGAATATTCTCTTCTCTCTGCCCGCCGTCAGCATCCTGAATTCCAGCACACAAAATGGCGCCAGTCCTGCCGCCTCTAAATCAGTAGTGTGGAGGTATGGCTGCATCCAGACCTCCACGCAGGGACTATTGTTTGCCTTTTGATAGATGTTCTGCTGCTCTCTGGCCCAGTGCCCGCTTTATGGCAGGTGAAACAGAGGGGAGGGGGGCCTCTTTTGGCAGGTCAAAGGTCACACAGACTCCCTCCCTCTGACCTTCAGGCGGTTTTATCTATGGCCCACCTCCTCTCTCTCTCTCCTTCTTATTCTTTCTCTCTCTTTCACTCTGTTTCTGCCTTTATTTTAACTTTGCCTCTTCAGAAAATAAGATTATTAGATTATCCTACATAAAATTACAGATTATTATTTATATTCATAAAATTATTATTTTTACTTTGTTTATATTTCAGTGTAAAACATGTATATTTGTTTCCATTGCTGTTCTTACACCTTTTTAAATAAAATCCTTCACTGTGTTATTTTTGATTACTGTTCATATATTTTGTTCCTTGTTTTATACTTGGCTGGCCTGAAATATAACTACATAGTAATTTTCCTGGCATGAAGTTGAAATTCAATGAGAAATCATGGCATGGCATGCGTGTGTGTGTGTGTGTTGTGTGTGTGTGTTGTGAGTGTGTGTGTGTGTGTGAGGCATTACTGAGAGCGCCGCTTGTCAAAGCTCCACAAAAGCCTGTGGCGAGCCTGGGATGATGTCATTGTTTGCTTGAGGTTTACTCACTCTCATGAAGACTTGAGGTGGTTCAGTTCAAAGTCTGTGACTCTGCTGCACTCCTCATCTGTATGCTGGGCTGTGTGTGTGTGTGTGATAGAGAGTGTGACCCAAGCGCACTGCTGGGCTGTGTGTGTGTCTGTGTGTGTGTGTGCGTGTGTGTGCATGTGTGAGAGAGTGTGACCCCAGCGCAGTGCTCATTCCTACGCTGGGCTGTGTGTGTGTGTGTGTGTGTGTGTGTGTGTGTGTGAGTGTGTGTGAGAGAGAGTGTGACCCCAGTGCACTGCTCATCCCTACGCTGGGCTGTGTGTGTGTGTGTATGTGTATGTGTGTTTATTTGTGTTTGTGTTTGTGTGTGTGTGTGTGAGAGAGAGACAGAGAGACAGAGAGTGTGACATACTGTTCATTCCTATGCTGGGCTGAAGTTCAAAAACATCATGTCAAGGTGGCAATGTCACTTGGAATTAAACTAATTGTCCTATATTGTATGTTCTTATTTGTGTGTGTGTGTGTGTGTGTGTGTATGTGTGTGTGTGTATGAGAGGGGGTGGGGGTCTTTGAAGCGATGAAGACTGGTGTGTGTGCATGTATGCACATTCACCGGATGTGTCTGTTGGGCGTGTGTGTGTGTGTGTGTGTGTGTGTGTGTCTGAGTGCATTGAGGGGTGTGTGTTGTGGTTATCAAGCCTTTGCCTCTAACCTCAGACACACACTGTGTCACTTTCGTCAGCTCCTCACAGTGAACCACACACACCTCATCAACTCTGAGTGCTAGCTGAGAGGGAGAGTGTGACCTCTGCTCCTCACCCCTTGCCCTCGGCCGCAGCCTCTGGCCATATTGTAGTGTGTGTGTGTGTATTTGTGTGTGTGTGCATGAATTTGAGTGGTGAGTGTGTGTGTGTGTGTGTGAGAGAGAGAGAGAGAGAGAGGAGAGAGAGGGAGAGACAGAATCTCTGTGTGTGTGTGTGTGTGTGTGTGTGCATGAATTTGAGTGGTGCGTGTATCTGTGTGTGTGTGTGTGAGAGAGAGAGAGAGAGAAGAGAGAGAGGGAGAGACAGAATCTGTGTGTGTGTGTGTGTGTGTGTGTGTGTGTGTGTTTGCACCAAGGTGAGACCCCTGCCTTTGTGTGTCAGCTAGTCAGAGTCCTGCCCTTCTCCTCTGCCCAGCTGTATGCTGTCCTCCTCCCAGTCTCCAGAGCACACAAAGCCCTTCAGCCTCTCCCTGTACCACGTGTATGAGTGTGTGTGTGTTGAATAGGAGTAGGCCTTTAAATGCATGCCAGCACTGCAAGGACATCTGTTGAAGCACTCAGCCATTCTCAGTGCTCCTGAAAATAATCCTAATAAGTTACCAAATAAGTTTGTGATTTTGTTGAAAAAGTTCAGTTGTACTTCAGTTTCACTTGAAAGATTTTTGTCCTCACCAAGCTATGTAAACCCAGCACTGTTCTTGTAAGTGCTGTGTGTGTGTGTGTATACACTCCTTTTCCTCCTCCCCACGTTTCTCCTCTGTTCCTCTGTGTTCCTCTGCCCGGGTGCTTTGAAGTGGACAAGCGGTGTCGGAGCGTTAATGGCCCCAGATTGTCGGCGTGTCCTGTCCGGCATGGGTGGGGGTTGGAGGGTGCTTTGATCACTCGCTCCTCGCTCTGATGTCACGCAGTGGCTCTTGGTGTGTTCTAACACCTTCTCTGCTCGCGCGCACACAAACAAGCCCCCACACAGCTGGCCAACCGCGTTGACTGACACCCTTTCCATTTCACTCTCTCAGTCTCACCTTCCCTCCCCTCTCTCTCTCTGTTTCTCTCTCTCACTTTCCTGCTTACTCTCAATCTGTCATGTTCTCTCTTCCTTCCTTTCTTTCTTTCTTTCTCTAACTTCCTCTGCTTTTTGTGCTTCTCTGTTGTTGTCTGTGCCTCTCTCTATATATATCTCTATCTCTATCTCTCTCTCTCTCTCTCTCTCTCTCTCTTTTCTGCATGTGTTTCTATTTTCCTTTCCAGTTGACACCAACTGTCTCTTGCTTGCTCTTCCTTCACTAAGACAGATCTATTTTTCTGTCTGCTCTCTACATCCAGATGTGGCATTCTCTTACGATCCCAAGAGGAGGTGTGTGTCCAGATGTGTCCAGCTGCCATCAACCCTTCTATTGTATCCAG
>JAIFZK010000007.1:22390000-22395000 GCA_027481765.1 Tenualosa thibaudeaui
GACATTGTGTGCTGCGTTATCTCCCCACCACAGCCCACGGGGGCCACCCCTCTGCTTGCACTCGGAGGAACAACAAACCCTGCGGAGGAATGGCCAACAGTGACCAGAGACAAAAGGGAAGTAGGGGGGTAGAGGTGGGATGGGGATGGCAGAGAAAAGGCCAAAGTGTCCAAGACTCCAGCGGCCCCATACAAGCATGTGGCTGACTGTCCACACACTCACAAAAGGCGAGGAGAGGTGGGTGGACCCTGGGCACTGCCCACGGAGGTCAGTGAGGTCAGCGCTCCAAGGTCTGGCACTGCCACTGGTGTGGTGCAAATGTGTCAATGGGCGTCTGTCTCCTTGACATCTGTCCAGATGTGTGACGGGTCATGGGCGGGGTGCGCTATGGTGGAGCTAATGCTAGCTACTCCATTTGTCTGTGTGTGTGTGTGTGTGTGTGTGTGTGTGTGTGTGTTTTTTCTTTTTTTTTTAATATGTGACTCTCCACCAGCTGGAGGCTTGGGAAAGTGTTATGCAGGCTGGTGAGCTGTCTGTAATTTTCCTTCTCAGGGGTTTGAAATGTATAAAATGTGGTGGCGGTGACAGCTCATTCTTCTTTGGTGTGTGTGCATGTATGTGTGTTTGTGTGTGTGTGTGTGTGAGAGAGAGAAAGAGAACCAGTGTGTATGTGTGTGTGTGTGTGTGTGTGTGTGTTTGAGTATTTTATGTTTGTGTGTTTGCATGCATGTTTGTGTGTTTTTGTGTGTGTTTGAGAGAGAGAAAGAAAGCAAGTGTGTGTATGTGTGTTTGTTGTATTTGTGTGTGAGTATGCAAGCGTGTGTGAGAGAGAAAGAGAACCAGTGTGTGTGTGTGTGTGTTTGTGAGAGAGAGAGAGAGAAAGAAAGAGAGAGAGTGAAAGACAGTGTGTGTGTGTGTGTGTGTGTGTGTGTGTGTGTGTGTGTGTGTGTGTGTGACATCGGGACAAACTCATTAAATTCTATAGGGCAGAGTGTCAGGCTGTCAGTGCACTGTAAAACAGGAACAGCTGCATTAAGCATGCATGGAGACTCTCACCAACATCTCACTTGAGAAATACACCCTTTCTGCTCCATGCACTGTATTCAGTAAAATAACAGTTCCTGACACACACATACACACACACACACACACACACACACACACACACACACACACACAGGGAGGAAGGGGCCTGGGCAGAGCCGTGAAGGGCCCGGCTTTGTGCCAATGTGAGCAGCAGATGGTGACCTAAAAGGGTCATGGGATCCCGTCCCACAACTTTCCCAGTGCTGGCTGGAAGTGGAAGTGCCAACACACACATGCGCACGCACACACACACACACACACAGACACACACATGCACACACGCACAAGCACACACACACACATGTGCATACATGCATGCATGCACACTCACACACACACACACACATGCATGTCCTAACTCTTGCTGTCACATGTGCATGCGCACACCCTATGTACACTACAATGACTGCTATAGTGCACGTACACACACACACACACACACACACACACACACATCATCCATGTCTTCTAAGCAAAACAGAACTGCAAGCTGCACCACCGCACATATAACATAAACATACAAGTGCACACACACACAAACACACACAAACCCACACATACAGTTCACCCACAGCCAACATGTTCATACCCATGGACACAGATGGATCTGTTCCCATGATCCCAGCTGAAAGAGCAGACAGAGCCAGACTTCTGTCTGCTGGAAATCTCTATCTGCCCTCTCACTGAGGAATCTGTGCATGTGTATGTGTGTTTATATGTGTATGTATATGTGTATATATATGTGTATGTATATGTGTGTATGTGTGTGTGTGTGTGTGTGTGTGTGTGTGTATATGTGTATGTATATGTGTATGTGCATGTATATGTGCTCTATATGTTCATTGTTCATGTATGTTTATATATATCTATGTACAGTACTGTGTGTAAATGTAGAGTTTGGTTCCGAAACGGTATAAATCCATTTTAGAAAATATTCAAAAAAGGCATGTTTTTTAATCGTGTATTTCAGTAATTATTGACCAAACTTCAATGATGTTGATTTTATTATATGAAAATAAATCAAGCAAAAGTAACCCAAAAGTAGATCCACTGTTCTGACAAACAACATGTAAAAAAGTGATTTCTGAAAAGTCATTAAAATGGTGGTTATAGCTTTTAGAACCAAACTGATATGTGCATGTTTATTTATCTTTGTACATCTTTCTACATGTAAGCGTATATATATTTATGATCTATGTTCCCTATATGTATGTGTATATGTATATCTTGTGTGTGTGTGTCTCTGCATTTAGTCCATCCATAAATTAGTGACACACACACACACAGCACTCAGTAAACACACAGTGAACAGGCATATTTACATTTACATCTATGCATCTAGCAGACGCTTTTATCCAAAGCGACTTACAAAAAGAAGATAAACATTCAAGCTACTGCACAATGAAAAAACCAAGAGTGCATTTTGCTCACATGAAATTTGCAGCAACAATGTTTATGCATATATATATATGTACATGTACGTATATGTTAGTATATAGGGTATTTGCGTATGTGTGTGTAGGCAGCATATGTGTGCTGGCTCTCTGCACCTCCCTGATGGCCTGGCCCTTTCCCCAGTGTGTACCATCTGCCTTGGTCATGGCTCAACACTCTCCTACAATGGGAGTGAGCTCACACATGCTCCGCACCAGGCCCACAGTCACAGTGTGAAGCTGAAAGAAGGACCTTCTCAAAGGGATAAACACAGACACTTGTGTTACTGATGGGCGTGCAAGTACACATATCAAGGTGCATGCATGTGTGTGTGTGTTTGTGTGTGTGTATGTGTGTGTGCGGTAAACCAAAAAAGTTGCACATCAGGGTTTGCAACGTCCCAACTGGCTCTTATCTCTGCATGATAGACTCCTTTTACTTGTCTTCTTTTTTTTCTTCTTCTTCTGCCCTTCTCCCTCCATCCCCCTCTCCTCCCTCCCTCCTCCTCTTATCATTCTGTGTGGCTCCTGTTTGATTCTGTGCACTCTCTCCATTCTCTCACTCTATCTCTCTCCCTCTCTCTTTCTTCCTCTCTCTCTCTCCCTCTTTCTCTATCTCTTTCTCACCTGTCTGACCTGTTCCCTCACTCTTTTTAAATTGTTCAAAAGACTGTCAGTAGCACAAATCAAAGGGCCTCTGCCAATCAGCGCCCCCCAACCTGAGGGTTGCCATCATAGCAGGTGTTACTCCCTTAGTTTGTTCTCACTGTCTCTTCTTCAGATGAACCACAGCCATAGGATGGGGGGAAGGGGGTAGGGGGGTGTGTGTGATGGAAGAAAGAAAGAGGAACAGATATGGAGGAAGGAGAGGGAAAAAAAGAAAAGAGAGATGAGTTAGGGAGTAGTGCCCTGGAGCAAAAAAAAAGAGGGAGAGAAAAAGAGAAAAGATCCTGGTGGGTAAAAGACATGCAGGGAGATCTATTGGCTTGTGTGTCAGTGGTGTGGTGTGTAAACACAATCAGGCCTTTACAGCAAGAAATTTATGGCCACTTTGTGTGCTTCGCGGGCCTTCCAATACAATGACCTCCTGCAGCTCTACACACACATGCAAACACAAACACACACACACACACACACACACACACATACACATTAATCCACACAGATTTCATTTTATTTTTACACACACTGTGCACAGAAATTGTGCACACTATCTGTCTTACCCCTCCCTTTTACACCAAATACACACACAGAATTCATGCTAAAACACACAAGTACACACACACACACACATTCTATATCAATTAGATTACATAAATATGTTTACTACCATAAAGAAACAGATGAGCGTCATCTTCTCAGGGCCTCTCTGTGCACACTTCAACTTTTAAGCTGCATTCCCTGCTTGTAAATAAACACTTGAGTGAAACACCATCTCAATAATTTAATAAACTGTTTAGTCAAGCGACAGCACAACTGGCAAGGACAGGGGGAGGTGTATATTCCTTCCTCCTGGTGCATGGCAGTCGTGCCAATCTCGACCACTCGTCGTGTAAACAGTGCGAGTGTTATGTTTTTCGAGATGATCTCTTGCCTCTCCTTAAGTGTGCCATGGATCTCCGAGCCGTCGAGAAGCGCTCAACTCTGTTAGTGTAAAAGCCCTGTTGCCCGCCTCGCTTGCACAGGCTCTGTTTACTCTTCCAAACAAACCGCAGGGGTCATTCCGTGGCCACTGGGCCAAAAACTTGGAGAATGTAGGCTCAAAAAACTGCCTTTTCTGAGGGGATGAGGCCTTGTCCTCCTCAAGCAGCAGGCAGTCTATAAACAGCCCTAATACCCTCTCCACTGCGGGGCCTGCAGACTTGGCACAGGTCTTTGCCAGGTTCTAATCTCCATCCCCAGGACTTGAATTATCCTGTGTTTCTGAGGTCACAGAAGAAGAAGGGTCTAGAAGGACACCCCACCCCCTTCCCCATACACACATACACACACACACACACACACACACACACACACACTTTTCCCCTGGCATCGGCTCCGGTCGCTGTGTGTGGAACACACATCTGAAAATGTTACTTTTGAAGGGCTGGTGTACAGGTGAAAGGGTATGGCGGCCATTCAGAGAGAGTGAAAGAAGGAGAACGTGAACAACAAGGAGAAAGAGGCAGAGAGGGGAGAGGGAGGGGAAGAAACATAAATACACACAGACAGGGGGAGGGCTGGTTGAGCTGGAGAGAAATCTCTCTTTCTCTCTCTCTCTCTCTCTCACAAACAAACACACAGACACACACATACTCTGCCTTGGCTCATTTATGCTGTCCCTGCCTACCCTACCCATCACTATCCTCTCTCTCTCTCTCTCTCTTTCACACACACACACACACACACACACACACACACACACAGACACACACACACACACTCTGCCTTGGCTCATTTGTGCTGCCCCTGCCTACCCTACCCATCACTATCCTCTCTCTT
>JAIFZK010000007.1:22400000-22405000 GCA_027481765.1 Tenualosa thibaudeaui
GGAGACTGCTGATGGAAGCCAAGCCATAATGAAACCAACCCCCAGTTTCCTGTTATCAAGCCTTCCCACACACAAGTTTGTGCTGTTCTCAAAATGGAGTTACCATGAATAGCAGTTTGTTGAATAAGTTCGTTGGTATTTAGATACGTTCATTGGTATCTGACAGGTCTTGTCAGTTGAGCAATGGTGCGGTGAATTGGAAGTCACCTCTTAAGCCCTGACACTGGCACCATTAGTGGTATTTCAACACAAGAGCCACGTGTCAACTCATCCACTAGACACGTCTGAGCGTCATGATGACTGAGTGAAAACGCAATGTTGTTTACCTCTGTTACCTTTCAAGTGCTCGAGATCAGATATTTCCAATGGCTTTTTAAGGATTATTTAAAACCACGACCCGTCAGATGTCTCTGGCATTACATTACAGTCAGTTGCAGAGAAGAGTTGAACAGGTTGAGTTTGTTATATTATTGTGCTCCCAGGTTCTTTCTCATTACTCATTAATCTTGCTGTCTGTCTGCCTCTTTCTTCCGCTCTGTGCGATGGCTGGCTTTGCCAACGCAGCTCTCAGGAGCACGATCGCCACGGCCAGGCTGGCCTGAAGGGGTGCCTAGTCCTCTGGAGCCACTCAGATTACATGGGGCTATGGGGAGATGGCGTGTGTGCGTGTGTGTTTGTGGGGAGGGGGGAATGGGGTGGAGAGTGGTGACTGAATGAGACAGACAGGGGAGGTTGGGGGAGAGTAGGGACGGCTGGTTTGTGTTACATCTGGAGGCCTAGTGAACCTTCCAAAGCCATGGCCTTCATGCCACCGGGATTCCCTCTCGTTGTCTGGGTGTCTGCTATTTATCTCTTCTTCTGCCTCTTCCCCACCCCCACTCTCTATCCCCCTTTCTCTCTCTCTCTCTCTCTCTCTCTCTATCCACCTTTCTCTCTCTCACTCTCTATGCTGATTTCTCTCTCTCTCCCCCACTCTCTCTCTCCCTCTCTCTCTATTCCCTTTCTCTCTCTCTCTCTCTCTTTCTGTATTCCAGTGTCTCTCATGCCCTTTCACTAACCCTGGGTAGCAAGTGAACCCTCTCCTTTTAGATTAACTTTCGCTCTTCACAGCCAAGTGTGAATGTTTGCGTGGCTGCCATGCTGCCTTGATCTGAAGGATCTGAGGCTGCCGGATTCTGAGCAAAACATGCCAGCTCTTACCCATGTTACGTAAGCTTGTCAAACAGAGCTTGAGTTTCTTGTGTCTAAGTGTGTGAATGCATGCAGGTGTCCCTATGTGTGCGTGTGTATGTATGTGTGTGTATGTTTATGACTAGGTAGGACATGAGTCATTGTGCTTCTGACAACCAGTGTCTCTCTGTGTATGTGGCCATTTAAAACTTTTACTATCTTAGTGTATGTTTAAATGTTCTGTATGTGTTCTCTGTGTGTGTGTGTGTGTCTGTGTGTGTGTGTGTGTGAGTGTGTGTGTGTGTGTGTGTGTGTGCGTGTGTGCATGCGCGCAAGTCTCCTTGACTATGTCTGATGTCTTTCTAGTGCTATCAGTCAGGGCCTCCTCTCTGGCGCCCAGAAATGGTTGACCTTGCCTCTCTTCTCCTTCAGTTAGGCTTCCTCTGTTCCTCCTCTCTGCTCATCCTCCTTTTCTCTTCTCTCTCTCTCTCTCTCTCCCCCTCTCTTTCCCTCCTTTTCTCTTCTGCATAGTTCTTTCTCTCTCCCCTTCTCATTCTCTTTCTCCCATCTCTCTCTCTCTCTCCCCTCTCTCGTTATCTCACTCTCTCCCATCTCTCTCTCTCCCTCTCTCTCATCTCTTTCTCTCTCCCTCTCTCTCATCTCTTGTTATCTCACTCTCTCCCATCTCTCTCTCATCTCTTTCTCTCCCTCTCTCTCATCTCTCTCCCTCTCTTCCATCACTTTCTTTCTCTCTATCATCCCCTTTCTCTCTATCTCACCCACTCTTTCTCTCCCTCTCCCTCATCTCTATCTCTTCCATCACTCTCTTCTTTATCTCTCTTTCCCCTCTTTCTCTCTGTCTCTATTTCTCTCTCTCTCTCTCTCTCTCTCTCTCTCTCTCTCTGAGGGTCAGCGTGCTCTGGGGCTGTTATGTTTTGACTCCTGCTCTATCTTATATTTACTCTGGCTGACATGTGGCCCTGTGCTCCCCTGCATCGCCACAGCAGGGAGTCTCCGTGGAGGTGCTCATCACAGTGGCAGCAGCATGCGGGCCGATAATGAATTATGAGCAAAATATCTTGCTTGTTCTTCACTGCCAAGGTCTCCTCATGGCTTGTCCTGCCTTTCAGGCTGCCTTTCACCTCCCCTCTTGCGGCTGAAACATGATCACCACCGGGGGATGGGGAGGGGAGGGCAGAGGGGGTGGGGGATCCTCAACTAAAATTGATGTCCCATAAGCAATGAGTGTAAACTGATGCTGGATCATTATGTATGCATTATGTATGGGGTGTATGCAGGACGCAGGGAGTCCTTTTAGTCAGTTCCAACATACAATGAGGAAATTGACCCACACTGATTTATTGTTTATTCCTGAGATGAAAAACCTCTCTAATTTGGTTTGGCACTATCGTCTTTCAAAAACACAGTTTGCCTAACCTGTTATTGTGTAAATTACAAACAAAAACAATTACGCCATCCTTTGAGGATTTTCTGCAAACATCCTGTGAGAAACGTATCCCTCTATCCTTCTCTGTCATGAACATCACAGTGAGTGAAACACGCATGCAGACACACACAAACATACACACACACATTCAGACTGACGAACACACACACACACACTTAGACTAACGAACACACACACACTAACATGAACACACAACACACACACACACACTAACATGCACACACACACTAATGTGCACACACACACACACACACACACATACACACACACACACGTGCATCTTCTAGATTAAAAGCCACTGGAATGTTTTCCACTTCTGCCACAGCAGTCTCCATTTCCCTCCTCATGTGTGGCCTCACCTTGCTTAGCATTAGCAATGCTGAAAATTAGCAATGCTAATGGCGCCTTAAGGGTGTCTGCCACTGGGCTCACTCAAGTTTGTGTACACAGCTCCTGCCAAAGCCTGTCACCTCACTAGGAATGGTATTGCCTGTGTTGTATTGAGTTGAAATGAACTGTGACTGATTTTTTTTTTCTTTTCCTTTCTTGTCCTGAGAGAGGCGGGCAGGGAAGATGTGGCAAGTTTGATGAAGCTGTCCTGTGGTTAAGTGACAAACCCCAAGGGGGAGCCTCAGAAATACCAGTGAGAGAAACCTCACTAAATCTTCAAATCTGACTGTGGGTTGCAAAGGATCCAACACCAGTGAAACAGCTCCTAAACGCCTGTTAGACAATCCCTGGCTGTTAAATGTCTAGATCTTGTCTAGACTGTCAGATTGCCTACTGATTCCACCCAACCTGAATTCACATGTCCATTTATGATCTTTTATGTCACACTAAACTCTGTGCGTTATTCTACTTCTTTCTCTTCCTCTTCTTCTTCTTGTTCCTCTTCTTCTTCTTGTTCTTCTTCTTGTTCTTCTTGTTCTTCTTCTCTTTTGCGCTCTCTTCCTTCTATCTGCCCTGCCACTGAACCCTCCCACAGCAAGCGTCTCTTCCAAGAATCACACCATATCTCGGCTGTGGAGAGCACACTGATGTACTTGGCATTCAAGGAGCCCAGTGAGGAAGGGATAGAGAGACCAGAGCCGAATCATAGTCAGAGCAGCAGGGCTCCAGATCTGCAGCTCCGTCTTTTTCTTTCTTTCTCTCTCTGTCTCTCTCTCTCCATTTCTATCTCTCTTTCTTTCTCTCTCTGTCTGTCTCTCTCTTTCTCTCTCTCTATTTCTCTCTATCCCTCTGCCTCTCTCCCTATCCTTTTCTCTTTTCTTTCTCTCTGTCTCTCTTTCTCTATCTCTCTCTTTTTTTCTTTCTCTCTGTGTTTCATTTGTTATTTTTCTTTATCTTTTTTCTTTTCTCTCTCACTGTATTTTTTCTCACTTCTCTTTTGCCCACAGTCTGCTAACCTCTGCTGATACTGCATCACACACACTCTTTACTGCATCTCACGTGATTGTGTGTCAGAAATCATTGACACATAGTGCATGTCAGTGTTTTACTGGTCAGAAGATTTGGGGAATTGGTGGCGATATGACTGAGTTATGCCTGGGACTGAGGTCCTGCCGGGGAGACTTCAAGAACAAGTCTGTAAGTTGAACTGGCTAATATGAGAATCTATGGTAAAAAAGAGGGAAGATGACAAATGACAAAATGACCTCTGCTCCAGAAAGAGGAAACTGATGACCCCTTATAAGTGCCAGCAACCCCCTTCAGTTAGGCAGACTGTTGCTCAGAGATGAGTTAGCTTGATTGACACTTGTTTGGATAACTGATTATCAGTTGGATATACGCTGTGTGTTTTTCATACATGACATACATGAATAGATGCAGGGCTCTGGAAACATATGGATTGGTGTGTATGTGTGTGTGTGTGTGTGTGTATGTCTCAAAGACAGTGAGGAAAAGAGCTGTTGGGCACCACAATAGGTTTTTTGGTACACACACACACGTGCACACACACACATACACACACACACCACATCAACAGGAAAGTGACAAGATGTCTTTCAAACTGACCTGTCTATTAATAGCTGACAGTGTCAAAGCTAGTTACAATACCTTCAAATTTGACAGAAAGTATAGACCACTTTTCACTACTCATCCTGGCCATCTCGTGTGTGTGTGTGTGTGTGTGTGTGTGTGTGTGTGTGTGTGTGTGTGTGTGTGTGTGTGTGTGTGTGTGTGTGTGTGCGGTGCCTCTTTTCCAGTGGTGTAGACATAAAAAAGACATAAAAAAATGTCTGTCATTATTTTTTTTCACACACACACACACACACACACACACACACACACACACACATTCTTACAGATGATCCTGTCCAGTGCCTCTTGGTCTTGGTTTTCCTCCCCTGGCCTTGCTCTC